>JADNRX010000319.1:0-62094 GCA_015501595.1 Hymenopellis radicata | reverse complement strand
CGAATTGTGCACCCTCGCCACCTCCCGTCTTCGCCACCACATCCTCACCCATTTGCTCTACGTCCATTTGAGGGCCTAGATCCGGCTCAGCAGCGCCGCTATGATTCTCCTCGGTCTCCTCAACAGGAGAAAGCAAGCGAGGTTGCTTGTTCAAAGGGCGAGGCTTGGGATGAGGCTTGGGATGAGCGGGTGACGTGGGATGAGAGGGGGACGATGGTTGCCCTGGTGCGTCGTCATCGTTCACGATAAACAAAGGACGAGGCTTGGGACGAGGCTTGGGACGAGGCTTGGGACGAGGAGGTGACGGGGGTTGCTCAGGTGCGTCGACATCGTCCTCGTCATCGCTCACGATAGAACGGAGCCTTTTGCGACGAGGTGGGGGTGACGGAGTAGGCTCTGGTGGTGATCCTGACGAAGCTTGAACACTCGCCGCCAACGCCAAGAGGTTGCGGCGGTTATCTGAGAGTTTCGGTTGGGGCTGCCTACGGCCACGACCCGTCGTGACGTCTCCGAGGGTTGTGGAACCAGAGGCCGTCGTTGTCGATGGCGCCACTCGTTTACGTCCCGCCTTTTTCACCGGCTCTGGCGCTGTCTTCTTCTTCTTCTTCTTCGGCGGCTCGTCCTCATCGTCTTCATCTTCCTCCTGCGCCTTCCTCTTCCTTGGGCGACCCCGTGGTCGCTTTGGTCGTGGCCCATCCTCTGCGAGCTGTTGTGCTTTGGTCACTCGCTTCTCCCTTCTCAGGCGGCGCAACTCAATCGGAGTTGGTTCTTCATCGTCATCGTCCTCGCCGTCTTCCAATCTCGCTTTCCGAGTGACCCAATTCTCGCCAGCGGGAAGTGCCATGCTCTGCACGACGATGACAACCTTCTTGCCGTCGCTTCTCTGCGACGCCGCGGATCCCTTCTTTGGCGATTTGGGCAACGACCCAGGGATGGCGCAGGCTCGTAACTCCTGGGGAGCTATATCATAATGTCAGTCATGTAATCATGAATGAGAATGAACACGTACTATACGCGTTATTGAGGAACTCTTTGAATGCGTCAACATGACGCCCGTAATGCTGCGTTTGACCGAATGTTACAGGTATGTCGTCGTAATTCTCGCCTTTGTCGAACCTAGTTCCGAAAGTAAATCTCAGACTCGAAGCTAGATTATTTGTTACTCACGATTTAATTGTAACCACACCGCCTTCCGTCGGTTCGGGAACACCAATCAGAAGCGACAACTTGGCGTTAAGCATCGCGCTCAGTGACGTGAGCAATGGGTCCAGGATGTATGGCATTGCCTCTAATAGCCTGAACATGATGTTAGAATATGTTAGAATATAGGGAGAATGCGAAAGAGGAATAACGCACTGGGCAGCATCCTCTGGATCCAGGCGAGTGGTGAACTTCTCACTCAAGGCCTTTTTTTTCTCGCGAGCGTCGTCCTTCAATTGTTGAACCTTCTCCCGGTACTTTTCCTGCACGTCCTCCGCACACTCGCGAAACTTTTTGGCCGCGTATGCCATCTCCGCGCCCGCCCTCTTCCCTTTTGGTTTCCCCGACTCTTCGAAGGCCTTCAAGAATTTCTTTCGAAACTTCGGCGGTTGATCCTTCGACCAAAGTTGGAAGGCGTGCGGGGCGTGGAATGTCGCCTGACCCAAGCCAAGAAGCTCGTGAATCAAGAGACGTGACAAGTCCTCGCCTTCAGCGTCGTCAGGTTTGCGAGTCTTGGTAGAACGTTTGCCACGTTTGCCATTGCCTCGCCCTCGTAGGGTGTTGCCGCTTTTGTGGGCTTTATATTGATAACGCAGCCATGATAGAAAACTCTGTTATGTACCTCGATTAGCCGAACGCAAAATCATAAGAACTGAAGGCAACGCACATTTCGAAAGCGTTCAATATGGGCCGCTTTCAGAAGTTCTGCCTCCCTAGCCTGGATCGATTGTCCCTTTCGGCGCGTTGTTGGCGCGGCAGCCTTCTACAAGAGTGAAACGAGTTAGCTTCATTACTGGCAAAAAGAACAGACCCTACCGCTTCTTCGCTGCCTTCAAGGTCGTCCACGTCATCATACGCGCGCCCGTCATCCTCCTCTTCATCCTCGTCCCGGGCAGCAGAGCTTTTACCAAACGGTCCAAATACACCAAAAACACGTATCATGTCCGCGGCAGCCTTATAGCCATATGCCGTGCCATCGGCGGCGCTCTTTGCATTTTCTCGGCAGAACTCGTCGACGTGGTGTTCCTTGGCGTAGGCGAGGGCTTCTCCGTCGAGCCAGCCCTTCATGAACTTGGTGACCCAGCCTTTCGTGAGTGTTCTGATGTCATCCTCGTCGACATCGCTGCCTGCGGTTTGGGAATCTTCTTGGTCGGTTTCTGGATGCTCGTCGTCGGGTTGGTCGTCTGGTTCCGGACCGTCCCTGCCGTGAAGTGGTGATTAGTGGACATCAGTTGGTGATGGCATTTGATCTTACCTCTTGTCGGCCATGATGCCAGTTTTTCGTTGAACACGATTGCTCGATTGCTCGGGACGCGTATTTTCTCGCAGGACGACCAGCTGGTGCGGATATTCCCTATTTGGCGCGTCCCACTCGGCAAGTACCTACTTTCAAGACGCCGCGACTATACAGTCATACCCACGATATTGCTATTTAAACCTGTCTTCGCTTTGGTTTCCGTCACCTTCCTGCTTTCTTCCATCCCTCAAAAATCGCTACTCGATCTACCAAAATGGTCCACGCCTCCTCCTCGTCCCAAAAGTCCCCCGCCGTCCGCCGACGCGTGGACACCGTGGAATTACTGCGTTCGTGCCCCAATTCCTCCTGCACACGGATACTAATCGATTTATTTCGACAGAATTGGCCCAGATGTTCCTGAATGTTCGCCTCGAGACCCACCAAGCGTCGCTCTTGAGCGACTTGATTGTCGCGGCCTCTGGTAAGTCCCTTGTTCGCACTTTACACCACCTGCCTGATGCCTCGCTATCAGATCCCCGCGATGACAGCGACGCTAACGGTGAGTTAATTGTTCTCGTGGTAATCCAACGCTTACACTTCACATGCAGCTCCCAGCGCCACTTCTCCCGGTGAATAACGTTCAACTCAGTCCGAACCGGCGTTTCCCTTGACATTTACGTTTTTAGGACCTTCAGCTACTCCTGCGTCTTCCGGCGGTACGCAATCTCGAGTCATATTCCTTCTTTGGGCTATATTAATTGATTTGACAGTTTCCGCGCCCCCAGCCTACGCCACACAGCCGGCGACGGCAGCCGCTCCCGCCAGTATCTCTTCCCCCGTTCCTGGCCCCTTGGGAACTGCTGCGGTCCAAGTCAGTCCGGCTCCCGCTCCTGCCACGATCCCGGTGACTGTGGTTCAAGCGGCTCAGCCAGCCGCCTCCACAACTGTTGCGGCGCCTGTCGCACCTGCGAACGTCGTCGCCGCCTCCACCAGTGTTGCGGCGACTACCGCAGCTGTCAACGTCGCTCCGCCCGCCAACCATGGTAGTTAAATCTTGCGCTCTGAATGTATAGTCCATTCATTTCTTGCAGGCTTCGCTCCATACCAAGTCCTCCCCGCCCACTACCCTTACGAGAGGCCTGCCTATGGTACCCCCGGACCGTACTATGCCATCACGCGGGGTCGCGTCGTGGGCGTAGTCGCTGGCTGGTACGTCTTTCTTCCAGTGCGAAGCTTTAGTTGACATTTCCCTCAGGGATAAGGCTTCCCCTTTCTGTATCGGGATCGGTGGCGCCGTCTTCAGATCCGTCCCGAGCATCGAGGCCGGCAAGCAGGTCGTCGAGGCGGCGTTGGCCGCGGGTTCTTGTATGATCTTGCCGTAAGGTGAGATCGACCGGTGTACAAGCCTCCTTACAAGCCTCCACTGTCTTTACTCATAAGTCTTGATGTACGCAGTCGTCGAAGTAGACCCACCTCCACTGTCTTTACATGTTGCTCCGATACGTTGTAGTCCTGCCCTCGAAATTTTACACATATGCATCCATGTCAGTTGGCCGAAAATCTCGAATACCTGAGTCAAAATGCTGGGTAACCAAATGAGAAATGAGAATAACGATGCGTGCCCCAGCGTCGTATATACCGATTAGGACACCGCGGAGGCCATTTCAAGACTGAGAACTCGACCAAAATAATATGTGGCGCAAAAAAAGGATTATCATTGAAGGAATGCAAATCGTCGCAGGCGTACCACCTCCTCCAGGGTTCCCTCCATAGCGCTACATTGAATGTCTGTAATTGTTCGAAACAAGCACTTTATGCCATCGCGAATGCCCACAACCTCCAAATACTCGTCTGCCCATGCACCGACAATATTCAAGAGGTTGCTCAAATGCACCTCCACCTCTGTGGCCATCTCGCTCAGATCGTCTTGAATACGGTCGAGTAACGGGGATGCCTCTCCGAGTGTGTAATTTTTCTGTACGAGACGGATTGTCCGTTTGAGGAAGACCTGGTCGGAGGACTCGACGTAGAGATCAAAGCGTTCTTGCACTTTGCGGGCGCCATGAGCGCGGCTATCTCAGTCGTTTCCGTATGCGGCTTGGTCATCCTGTGGTACTCAGTCAGCCGTGTTAGCAATACTATAAGGGATCGACTCACTCGGTGGATGTTACAGTACGCTCGCAAGTCTGACTCCTTCGTCCTTCTTGGACTCCCTTGTTGTTTTTGTAGCGAGCTCGCATTTGCTTTTTGACGCGTTTATGTACCCTTGTAAAGAATGAGAGGCGCTTCAATGGTAATAATGGACGACTCTCACCCTGCATTAAAGTACCATTTATCCCGAGATGCTTTACGAGCAGCTCTTCTAGCCTCATCTGTGTGATATACAGCGGGGCGCCCACCACCATGTCGAGTTTTGCGAGGTCGTCCGCCGGGCATTCGGAGGAGGTGATGGTGCAATAGCAAGGGAGATCGTGCACCGCCAAGTGCTGAACGCGATCGACTTGCTATAAGCATTAATGAACGCGAAAGGACGATCTGGCAGAGTTATCAGATACAAACTGGGAGAAATGCAAGAAAATCATATAAAATAAACTTAAATGTCCTCTTTCGACTGGCCTATTCAGAATGTCAATTAAAACTCATTGTCGTCGCCAACAACGACGAGGCGCACAGAGTTACTACGGGATGTGTGACCCGATGCATGCATGTCACGCAGCTTCGCTCCCAACACATTCTGCCCTCCCAGCCACGCTTTACCGATGGACCTCACCTGGTTTCTCTGCAATCTAACATAGTCATTGGTATGCATTTACACTTCGTTATGTTCTCCAATCGATATCCGAATATCCGAGGGCTATTGTTATTTTCGGAGACGTTGGCCTATTTTTGGCAAGCACAGCCATCCGGTCCGATTGAGTAATTGATATTAGTACATAGTAGAAACCGGGATTTTCCGCTGTCCCTCAAGCGCCCCGTCATGTCGGGTCCCTCCCATGGTCTCTTTCCCTCCACGAGGACGATGAGTTTGGTCGCTGAAACTCTCGCAAGTCGTCCATTCACCCCGTCCAATCACCCTTGGAGAAGCTGCATTTCCCGTGGTATTTCCTGGATCTGTCGCGTTGACAAGACGCCGCCTTCCCTTCTTTCCGCGGTCTGCCACGAAGTCACTCCGACGCGGTAGCCGCCTGTCGGGATCTCCTGGTAGTTCTAGGTTCCCGGTGAGTTAATCCTTCTATGCACAACACCCCACTGAGGCCCTCGAAGGAGCGACAGCCTCCCTGCCTATTCTTTCAAGCACCAGCCCGAAATCCAGGAGCATGCCTCGTCGTTCATCTCCTCACTGTGTACAAGGAGAACAGCGAGGCTGACATGATTTTGGCCGATGACATCCCCGTGTGGCGTCACAACCGCTTCCTTTCCTTCTTTCAATGCCGCCTCCAGGCTGTAACGTTGCCCTCCTACGGACTTGGTGCATCTTAGATGCAGAGTCATTAATCCAGATCAAGGCGTATCCGTGCCCTACGCCACGAACGTGCCACTTACTCGGCAATGGCCAACATCGACCCATTCATTTCTGTGCCGCCACATTCAATTTGCTCCGCCTTGTGTATGGGATTCTCCCCTTGCCTTCTTGCCTCTGTCCGTCATCCGCGGATTAGGTCCATAATCCCTGTTCGCTTTCGACGCCGTTGGAGTACTTCATAAGTACTTCGTCGCCGAAACGTCGTTTTCCCGCCCACTTTATCGCGTTCTCACTTGATGGCTACTCTCTCGCCTAGTTTATACGTCCACCCCAGCCTCGACAGCGAGGCCGTTCTGAAAAGTCGCGACATCGAGGCCACGATACTCCATGACCTTCATTGGTCTCAAAACCCCTTCGATGGTATCACGGACTTGCAGCCTGTGGTCGAAGTGGTAAGACCCCTTTGGTCTCGTTCTGGCGGCGTTGGCTAACTTGTCCTTTCCACCAGCCCTCGCAGGAGATCGAGACCGGCTATAATGTACGCGTTTTTTCTTTCCACGTCTTTTATCAGACTAAGTTTCTTTATATTCAGCGCTTTACGCCGGAGCAGCTCCGCTGCGCGAATAATTGCTCTGGTGAATGGGGTTCTCTGTGGGACGACGGCGCGCGGTCAGGCAATTATACTCGCCTACGCGCCTACGAGCGGAACCTAGGCTTCGAGATTAACTCACGATGGAAGGTTCGCAGTGGCGCGAACAAGAAGGACATTCAGGCGCAGCGCCTGAAGGTACGTGCAGTTCTTGTCTTTGACGTACATACATCTGATGTATGTGGGCAGGTTTTTATCAAGGTTATGTGGTTCTTCCACATGAAACGGCGCGAACGTTTCGGTCTGGAGCCCCCCAAGGCGTTCTCCGCAGATGCCAGTGACGCCGTACCACCTCCGAACCCCGCCAACGAGCCTGTGACCATCGTCCAGCCCACTCCTTCCCCTCTGTCCGACGTCTCCTCTTCTCACCCCGGCTCGCGTGTGCTAAGAGCCCTTGACGACGAAATGGGTCGGATTACCGGCGAATCTGTATACCCAATGGCCCACCAAAAAATCCTTTCCGTCAAGGAGCGCCAGGAACGCTTGGATGCTCGACGCCTTAAGTTTCCTCACCCCCTCGAGAGCCGTATTCCAGCCCACTTGCGCCATGCACGCGGCGATCCTTACCCACTGCCCGTATTACCGACACCGCGCCAGTCCCGTTATTCCTCAGAGGAACGTTTGCAGCGGCTCCAGGAAGCTATGCAGCGCGCCAGCCAGCCACATAATGGCTCTATTCTCGGGTCTATCCCATCAAGGTCCACTGTATCTTCATCCTCGTCGTCACAAGCGTCCACGTCGCGTGCATCAACGTCGCGCACATCCACCTCGCACACATCCACGTCGTCACAGGCGTACACTGCCACCACCATCCTTAATTCGCTGCCAACTGAGCCTAGGGAATGGTTGGAAAGGCTCGGCAACAGGGTGTCACCCACCATGGCCTCCCATCTCGATATTCTCATTGCCTGTCTCAAGCGTGCTTTGCCAAATCAGGCCCTTACAGGATCTTGTCGGTTTGTTGCTGCAGAACTCAACACTGCGGATATTCAACGCGAGTACGCCAACATCGACTCGCTGGAGGCCGTCGCCGAGAAATTTCGTCGGGTTATTGCCGAAGAACTCGCTGTACGCCGCGATCAGCTACGTCGTCGAGAGTCCGATTTAGTCACTAATTGGGAGGACGAGTATCAGGCGAATTTGCGCGAGGACAAGGCTCTCGAAGTGGAGGTTGCAGAGTTACTACACGGACGTCGCCCCACGCCGACACCTCCACCACCCCAGCGTGAGCGAAGCCCGTACTTCGTTTCCTCCTTTGGTGGCTCTGGCTTGCGCGCTCCGCCGACATCTCGCGTCGGACGCGCCCCCTCGTCGCGTTCTGAATCACCCCCACCTATGATGTCAGTCGCGCCATCCACTACGGGTTCGGCAAACAATTCTCGCCCGAGTTCGCCCTTGCCGTTGGTCGATGGTGCTTTTTCTTACGATCCTGCCTGCCAGTTTTCAGTTGAGCTGAAACGCCACCGGCCCCACACACCACCTTCTTCCCCAGCGCCTATACCGGGCTCGGGTCCGATAATCTTTGACGACGATGTCCCGATGAAAGGGATCAGTCTCGACGACGACGAACCAAATGTTGACGTAGACAAGGTGATTGGGTCCTCCTTCTACCGGGATCTGGCGCGGGACATCAGCATTGACCCCTCTATTGACAGCGCAATGGTCCGCACCCTCACCGCTCTTGCGGAGGGCACGCCGGAAGACCTTCTGAATCACTGCGTCGATCTGATACTTGAAGAATACAGTGTTTAGACCCCTCTGCGCCTCCGCTTTCTTTATTCCATATTTGACATCTTGCTGCTATAGACATCGCCTTATTTATTTCGCACCGTTATTTTAGACCCACAGGTGTTCATATTGTTATAGAATACTTAGATCCTCATTAGAACCTGTAGACATTAGAGAATTGAATGTTTTTTGAGAAATGCAACTGTTACTGTTAGCAAGTGGCTGTGAGGGAATCGAACCCGTGAACTCGGCGTATCGCGTCTGCTCTGCTCCGGGCACGGAGTTTCTTGCTCTTGACTCATTACCGACAGTTACACCGCGCTACTGGACGACTTCTATACTCCGCGCTTACAACTTCTACGCTACGGGATTTTGCTCCGTGGACTCCTCCGTGGACTCAGGAAATACGTACTCGAAGTCGTCGACCATCTCGTGCAGGATGTCGAATCGTACCGTCAACACGTCCATGCGACCATCCTTGCCCTCTGGACGACCGTCCCCACTCCAGTGAGTGGCCAGCATGTTGATATATGTCTTCAGAATTGACTAATAATATTTGAGAAAGGGAACCGTTAATCTTGACCGACTCACCTTCTGCTGCTCTCTAGCAATAGCCTGTTCCTGGGGAAAACGAGCCTCCCACTCGCGGAAGAACGCGGAGAGCCAAACTTTGGGCTTGTTCTCGCGGACCTTGAACACGAAGTCGGCGAACGACGCGTGGAGGACGTCTTTCTGCACGTGGGTGAATTGGCCTGTAACGAGGTACCTCGCAGTCGTAAAGAATTCGGGGTATGGATGGTCCTTTTGAGGGGCGTTGGACCTACATGATCCCGTAAGCCATGGAGCCTGTATGTGTGGAAACGTTACAGACGGTAGGGATAGGACGCGCGGCGGTACGCTATCTCATACTTGCGCTCTTCAGGAGTCATTTGGGTGGTCCAAAGGCGGGGCATCACGGTGGTGTTTTGGTATTAGGGATGGACGGCGTTCACCCTTCTTATACGTTCCCTGGGTGGCGGCGGACGTAATACGTCTTGTCAACTCTTGCTCGCCCCAATAGATGCAGCCTGACCTCTTTTCTCACCCTTTTTTGTTGTCAAGTCCCGATGTTCAATTCTGACGCTTTTCGGAGAGCGCGCCGTCCCAAGAAAAGGCGATCCGATCCATACGCTAAGCCGGCATCGCCCAAGCCAAGGCGTACGGCTCCTCCTCAGTTCTCGGGCCCCAGCCAACCTAGGACGCAAGCAGACGATTCCATTAGGACTCAGCGCTACCTCCGGGATGACTTGGGACGTCTACACATGGTTGAAGGCCTCTCGTTTGGCAGTGATATCAACGCGTTCCGTCGCCAGGATGTCTCCAGTGATGAAGACGAGGACGGGGGTAATGACGAGAGAAATGGTGGGCTACAGGATGAGGTGATCATGGAGGACGTTTCGGCCAGGGTGGACGTGGATGACGAGCCCGGCGTCGAGCGCGCTGGGGATGAATTGAGCAAGAAACGCGAAGTCGCGAGGCCACCAAACGGAAGGGTGCGTTCAATTCATTCATTCGCGAGCATTTTCTGAATAGCCGACCCCAGAGACGCGCAATGGATGTCTGGAATGGCCGACTGGGTGGACGGAACTATTCGCAGGAATTCTTATACGAATTGCTCCGACTGAAGGGCCGTGGCGGCGCCGACACCAGTCGATGCCATACTTGCGGCCTACCGGATGGCGCCATCTACCGCTGCAAGCAATGCTGTGTTAAACGTTTGGTCTGCAAGGAATGTTGTGTAGCTGCGCACAGCCGACTTCCCCTCCACATCATCCGGGTATGTCAATATTTTATGTTGTGAAGTCGTTAGCTCATGTCTCTGTGCGCTAGCAGTGGGACGGGGAGAAGTTCGACAAGGTTACTCTACGCAGTATGGGTCTCCGCGTGTATCTCGGGCACGATGATGGGTCGCGTTGCTTTATGCCTCGCTGGGACCCTCATCCTCTCGTCGTTATGCATGTAAACGGTTTGCATGAGGTGTCGGTCCGATATTGCAACTGTCTAAAAGCCACCCCTCGCCGTGTGCAGCTTTTGCGCTTTGGCTGGTATCCGGCTACTGTACAAAGGCCCGCGACATGCGCGACATTACAAGTGCTCGACTTCTTCCACGGCTTGACCTTGAATGGTAAACTGTCGGCGTATAATTTTTACAAGACTATGGTGTATCTTACGGATGCATTGGGAATCAAAGTGCCCAAGGTAAGATCTCGTCCTCATGAAATGAAGAGCGCTGATTCCTTTGATGTAGAAGCGATACCAGCCTTTGTTGCGGATGATCCGTCAATATCGACATTTGCTGATGATGATGCGCGCTGGTAAAGGTAGCGAAAAGGACGGCGTCAGCCATTTCAAGCGTGGGGAGCTGACGATTCAGTGCCCTGCTTGCCCGATTCCTACAGTGAATCTTCCTCCGGATTGGAAGGAACGCGTTGACCGGTTAAGTTTTTTATTGTCAGGTTTTACGCGCAGAATGCTTACGAAGAGCTTAGATATTTATACCGCAAGATCGTGTCTGTAGACGCCTGTTTCCGCCTCACGAATTTATTTCGTTCTAATCAATCTGTCGACCCTTCGCTCCACCCGGGCGCGGGTTACATGTTGGAGGATATTGGTGATTACGGAATGCACATATTGAACAATGCTACACAGAAAGATGTGAGTTCAACTATCTATCTTCGTCGAATACTACCTAACAGCTCCTACAGATTAATACCTGCAGCGGATTCAAAGCGATTGCTCACGCGGACGCAAAGTGGCATACGGGAATGCGGTCAACTGGTGTTCTAGCCGTCTGCTGTTCTCGCCACGAGATGGTTTCCTCTCAGGGAGTTGGAAACTTGCAGAAGGGCGAGAGGTTCGTTGATTTCATGACTACTGTAGGGGTGATGTCTAATGGAGAAGTCCTAGATATTGCAACTCGGATTATGTCGTATGCTCAGCGCTTCGGGACTCCCATGACCTCAAGGACGTGTTGTTCTCATACGACATTGCCTGCCAGTGGATCATCAATTTCCCGGAACGTATGGAGGCACTCCCGGAAGACCTCCAGCTACCGGACGATATGGATGTGAGCGCGGCGATTCCAAAGGGTCACTGTCCGGGACATCAGATAGCTTGTCAGATAGCGTGGGCCATGGGGATCCAAGTCGGAGTAGGGCGTACTGACGGCGAGGCAATCGAGCGCCTGTGGGCCTTTGTCCGCATGTGTGCGAGCAGTATCAAGGAAATGGGTCCAGGGTCTCGAGCCGATACGCTGGACGACCAGTTCGGTTTCCATAACTGGTGTAAGTTGATTGGGTTGGGTATGTACCTTCACTCATACTGCAGCTTTCTATTGACGGATAGTCTCGTAGGCTTAACGTTCCTGAGGCGTAGTGTCAAGGCGAAAGGGCAGGGAATCAAGCAAACGGCGTTACATGACGACTTTACGGCGCACTTGCCCCCGGATGTAGTCGCACGCTGGACGGAATGGGTAGAGGCTTGGGAGAAAGACAAACAAAGTCGGCCGAATCCATATGCGCAGGATGATGCTAATCGTAAGTTTGAGCCTTTTATCATCGCTACTCCATATCTGACTTGATGTCAAGGCGAGACTGAGGCGAAGGCACGCTATCGCGTGAGAGAGAGAGAGAGACTGGCCTGTGAGGCTGGGGAGTTACCCTTACACGACACATCGCCATGCGGGCTTCTAACAAGTGGGTTCTTAATAGAGGAACATCAGTAGGTCGATTTTACACGTCTCCAATAATGCACATCTAACGGCGATGATAGAGCTAAACTCAGACTGCTCACAGACGGTGACGGAACGTTGACACACGCTCAAGCAAGCGACATCCAGAAGAAGCGCGTTGCGCTAGCGAGACGGATTCGACACTTCCGCACGGTTCAAGCAGTCTACATACCTGGTGCTTATGCACAACTGCGACGCGAAAGCGTGGCGCGTACGGCTCCCTTAGAGGTTGAGGACCAAAAACTCTGGTTGCCATCGGATTTCCCAGCGAACAGGAGGTCCACAGCGTGCTTAGGGGATATCGCGAAGAAGGAAGCGGAAATTCGCAAAGGCCAATGCCACGATGCTCTACAAGCTATGCGAGATTGCGAGCGTGCGTTGAGGACTCTCGCCGCGTATCGGAGGGATGAGACGGACGGTCAAGGCGTGAGAACTCGCGCCCAGGCGAGCATCGATACGATTGAGGCTCGGCGGAACTATAATGCCGACAGGTATCGACGTTGTCGACGTGCTCTGGAAAGCTTAGAGCCTGGTGGTTCCTGGACTGTGCAGTTGAGGCCTCTCAGGGAGGCGGACATTACCAACATGGCGGGTGGCGCTTTTGACATAGATGTGCTTCTGCCCTTCGGTCAAGGCGAAACCGAGCTTTCTTGGGTTTGGGCGACTGAGACTGGTCAAGGGGACGATGTCGTCGAAAGTGAGTAGTTTTTATTGGTCTGTTCTTAATTATAATGCCTCGTAGGTTGTCGCGTGGAGTGGCTGAAGAGCCGGGCTCGTTCGCTGCGTTGGTCGGAGGAGCGTAAATTTCTTGCTGAAGAAATGCGACGGACACCAATAACCCTCGAGAAGAAGGCTGAATGGTGGGACGCACGCCGCGAAAGCGAGGATGAAAGTCTGGGGGCCGACATCAAGGAAGGAATTCGCGCGTACTCCGCAGAGCAGGCTGCTGTGTGGCGTAAACTAGCATCATCATTCAAAACCGTATGGGAAGTGGGAGGAGTGGAGATCGGAGAGGAGGACGAGGATTGGGAGGAGATCGATGAACCGGAGGAGGGAGGTGAGAGTGAGGACGAAACACTGGTTGGAGATGAATAGTTGTAGGTATAACTGAATATATATTCTTATTATCCATTATTGATAGTTCTGCTGTGAATTGGAGGACAGCAATGAACGAAGAGCATTGTAATCTATTTGGAAGATTGCCGGCATAGTGGTAACTTGTGACGTATAGCCTCAACATTCTGAAGCATGTATAGCCTAGTGGTAATCCCTGTTATCGGAATGTTCACTGAAACCTTTTGGAGGTCAACCGTTCGATTCTTGCTTAAGCCTTGGGTGGAAACGGGGACTTGGGGTGTTTAGTCTGTGGACCTACAAGCTTGTATGGCTTAGCGGTCTGCCAGTTCACGGAAAAAGCAAAGTAGAGAATTTTGAGGATGGTTGTGGGTTCAAGCCTTTCCTTTGCCAGTTGATTTTTAAACTGGCGAGTATTAGCCTATTTGACAAATCGATGTCAGTGGACAGACTGTCGGTTGACACATTATTAGGCAAATATATAAGTGTCCAGGGACAGGTGATTAGGCAAATAGGGGAATTAAAGGGTGTTTCAAGACGCCAATCGGCCGAAGGAGGCAGGGAATGTTTGTTGATATGATGAGATTTCGAATCTAGGAAGGCGGTCCTCAGATTGGTGGGAATGCAAACGGCCGGTTTGAGGCAATCGCGCCTGCAGCGGAGCACCAGGAGGTCCTCGTCGAAACATCTTCTGGGCAACTGGTCAAACACCGACCAGGTCATCTCGCTCGAGGACACTTCAGGACTCGTGTCACTCAAACCTTCGATGACATTGTTATAAAACTTCAGGTCCTTGACTGGTGTCTTCTTGCGAAGGCTGAGCTGAGAGGAGTCCAGAAGTCGAGCTCGTGGTCGCAAACCCCGTCGGCCCCACTTCTTCAGGTCCTTCTCAAGGTCCTTTTGGTGGGCTGATCCTCGAGAGCGATCTTCGGAGGGGCGAGAGACACGCGCTTCCCGTTTCGCGTTCAGTTCATACCCGTATTCCAGCGCGCGAGCATCTACGATGACACGCGGGACCAACAGCACGTCGTAATAAAGGTCGCCCTGGACAGCGAATCCAACATCTCCAGCATAAGCGCCGCCCGCGAACAGTAACCCAACTATCAACCAAGTTGATGTGATGCGTTTTGCGCGCACGAAGACAGGCAGAACGTTCCGATATGTCCACGATGCGGCGGCGGGAGGCAAGGCTGATCGTAAGAAACTCTGAGGCGAGGAATTTCTCCACATCGACCAAGGTTGGCCGGTCAGTTCTCGACACCTTGCGTTCGTCGGAGGGAAGACTTTTTCAGGATGCGTTGGGGTCAAAGTCGAGGAGGAGGTATATGCGCCACTGTTTTTTGTTGTTCTGAACGCTGGGCAACAGCCACGCATCAATGACGTCGAAAGGGAGGCGGGAATGATCCTGGTGAATGCGGGAAAGGCGCCTGCGAACTTCGTGGGCCGTACCATACTAAAAACATTGTAAGTGAGTATAATTATAACAGACAATTCTCCTACCTGTTTAAACGCGTAGCTGACCACCTCCCTATTAAGGTCCTGAGCCAAAGCTCTAATGGCGCGTTCGTGCGCTCCGTCGCCCGCCGTCCAGTGATGAGTCGCCCCAATGTCATTATCTTCCTCAGCCATATCCTGTTCCGAAGAGTCTGGAGATGCAGGGTTTCCGCGCTTGTCAGCGAGGCAGATGGTCTACTTGATGATGGCACTGCGCTGCTGCTGCTGGAAGATGGATCCGCAGCACGCTCCTCGTAACGAAGGGCGATGTCCGCTAAGTCGGCCAGAAGGTGCGCCTTGGCTCCATGGACTTGAGGCGCATTTTGGGTCTGCTGCATAGCGGTGGGCTGCGCCGCCCGTCGTCATCCTGATCCACATCGTCGAAGAAATCTGCGTAGGTACTTAGAACAAATTCATCATGACTCCGGCCGCAAGCACCTTGAATCTGGGCTCATCATCCGAAATCTCTTCCTCTTCGTCGGAGTCAGCGGTGACGGCGGCGAGATCGAGGAAATGATCCACTGAGCTGGACAACGGGGCGGGCATAACTTGACCTGAAAATGACATTAGCGACCTGGATTTTCCCTGCATTTTTAACAGCTATTGGAAGCGAGCGATGACTCTTGATAAAATTTTTTTATTGACGGCGGTACGCGATACTATCTACGCTAATTTACTGAGGCGCGAAAAGACTTACAGAGGGCGGGGCTAGCGACTTGACGGTCTTGAGGAAACAGAGAAAGGCTTAGTCATCAGCCGAGATGCTACGGATACAAGCCTCTGATGGCGACACCTCGGGCATCGGGAAACTTCGTCACATCCAAGTTTCCCGATGCCCGAGGGTGTCGCCATCAGAGGCTTGTATCCGTAGCATCTCGGCTGATGACTAAGCCTTTCTCTGTTTCCTCAAGACCGTCAAGTCGCTAGCCGCTGCCGCCGCCTTCGGTCCCCACGAAGGCGGCGGCGCCTTGGCGCGCGTGAAAGCAGAGAGCCTAACGAGCAGTCAACAGCAAGTATTATTGCTCGGCGCTGCAGCTAGCCATCGAGGTCACTATCGCCGCTCATCGATACGCCCCGCCTTGTCTTGGCGCTAATTGTGGTGAGGTCCATTACTCTCGTTCCCAGCTGATCTCATCGTTTATCCCAGTGGCCACGCAAAATGGTGTCGTCTGAACAAATCTTCCGTATGTATTTGTTCCTCTTTTTCACGCACAATAACGCCTAATGCTCTTGAATAGACCAAGGCCCAATTCCCTTTTATGCCTCCCAAAATTAGTCATGTGGACCGAGCGGTGAGTAGTCCGTCCTGCTGCGGGGCATGATATTCATTGTTCAAGAGATCGAGAGGAGAGGATCTGACGTGCCATTTGTTTCTATTATTTGCGATCTGAGATACGATAGGTTTGTGTTATTTAATCGCGTTCTGAAACGGTCCTAACCGACGACTTCATGGCAGGCCCCACCTCTTTCGCACTCTTGCCATCCAATCTCAAGGTTAAACCTCCCGAACACCTACCAGCGTTGCCGTCAGCGCCCAGCGAGCAAACAAAGGCGATCGTCGTTCACTGTAACAGCCAGCTCCGTCATATCCTCACCCATGCCAATGACCAAGAACATAGAGGACGCTCACTATCCCGGATCTGTTCGCGGTGCAACCAAGTTACAATTATTGTCATTACCGACGTGGGTGCCGCGAAACATGGCGCAGCTTTGGTTGGCGGACCGGACGACGCGAATTTTCATCAAGTAGGATGCCAATTCACAAAGGTGTGTATTACTTTTGTCTTCCTACTGCCTAAACTCACAATTGTACAGTGTCGAAATGCCACATGCGGAGACTTCAAGCGCATTGACCCAAGTGGTTTCACGACCGCTCAGCTTGAACGCATGCCAGGCGTCATCTATTGGCTACGCGAGAGAGAACGTTTACTGGCGACAGTTCCCCCCACCCAGTCATATAATCGAAACCCACGCCC
Organism: Hymenopellis radicata; assembly: GCA_015501595.1. Taxonomy (NCBI): domain Eukaryota; kingdom Fungi; phylum Basidiomycota; class Agaricomycetes; order Agaricales; family Physalacriaceae; genus Hymenopellis; species Hymenopellis radicata. The sequence continues at coordinate 45,504 of JADNRX010000319.1, read as the reverse complement.
CTCTGCACCTACTCGCTCATCGTCCCCAGTTCCTCGTTCCTCCCCTACTCCAGCGCCCCGGCCACGTACCAAACGCGCTGCAGAAGAACATCCCGAGGGGTCTATTCCGAAGAAACACCGGCTCGACGTCTCTGCGCCGACTGCTCGGGCACGTTGGACGGCGGATGAGAAGATATTCTTGGAGACCTTTGCGACGCAATACCTAGATGCTTGTCGTGGAGATGGGAAGGCGTTCGTTATCGATAACGTTCTTCTACCTTTCAGAGCGAAGTTCAAACCGGACTTCACAGTTAGTGAATTGCAAGAGGTACAGTGACTACCCTCCGATGATTTCCATGCCGCTGAAAACACCACGCAGAAACTAGTCACCTTTTTCAAGAACTCCAAGAAGAATTGGCTCGCTGCAGATCTTTATGTGCCCGCCCCTCCTCGGCCTCGTCAACCACCGTCACCGAAGACGCCTGTATCAATCAGTGACGACGATTCAGATGATGAGGTTGTCATTATAGACACCATAGCCCAACGTCGCCTGACTTTCGCTACGTTTCTGAAGGTATGTTATGATGGCGGCGGCGTGGTATTCAGCTCATTAGTGATTTCATAGGACAATGCTCCTCCTCAGGTCTTTGAACTGGAGGTCGCCGCAACAGGCCCTATTCAACCGACAAACTATCTCAAACAGTTCGGCCGACATGGCGTTCATGCTGGTCTTCATCTTGAGCAGTATATCCCAGAACTGATGGAGTTCAGGCCGTTCCGCTGGCAAAGTGCGCTGAATATGTCGAAGGCGGAACTTTGGATCGTTTTGAAGGATGTTCGGGTGTCGATTGCTCCCAGTGAGTGGGATGGCTTGACATCACATATATTGTTCCCATTTTTCGATTGAACCGATCCCAAACGCCGTATATAGTCGGCATGTACCTGTACTAGTTTTGTTTTCAAAAGAAATCGAATTATTGCGCCACATTTTTTTCTCAAAAAAATATTATTCTACGATGCTGGAAAACTAGACGTATTATGGTACATTTATTTCTTTCATGGAAAGCGAAAAAACATTTAGAAATATCAATCGATTACATACCGTTCGAGCGAAGTCAATTAATTGCGCCACTCATGGCCCATCACCGATGCCCGAGGTGTCGCCATCAGCGGGCCCTAGCAGTGAGGCTCGCTGCTTAGTAAGCCTTTCCACCTCTGCTTCTGACCACCACCACACGACGGACCTGGGCCGCCGCCCCTACGATGGGGCGGCGGCGCTGTGGTGAGCAGTAGGTTTCGATGGTAACAGGCCGATTCCCGTAGGTGCGCAGTGTCGTTGCATGGAGACTTGGCTGATTCATTGTGACAGATTAGGTGTGGACGCGTCTTTGTTGTCCCAATCAAGGCAGGTGGCCCTTTGTTCGTATATTCAAATTGTTATTGTTAACCATGCTGCCGCTAGCCTCCTTGTTCTCGACGCCCACCTACCATCGATGAAATCGCTCAATCTCAAGAAGATCCAGAAATATGCTGTCAAGAATCCTCCCGTCATCGCGAACGCCGTCGCATTACCGTCATCTCCTGCACGCCCGCCTCCAAAAACCTCAGGGACACTGATTGAGGTGCTTTTTGAGGACGACGCTCCCATTGACGACTCTCCCCAGGATTCGGGAGCCCAGCAGTCGAGCAATGCCAACGGCGCGGCGCTGGATCCAGAGAATGACTGGGAGGATACGGTGGTGGAGGGCTCGACCAAATCAACATTTGAGTTGCGTCGTAAATTGTACCAGGCATGTATTGAACTGATTCCATTCTTGCTGCTTCTCTGACGCTTTGATAGGGTGTCAGCATCAAGCTGCAACCGTTCCACGATTTTGCAGACTACATCCAGGAAGCCGCATTCGACTCACAATATCATGAGGCCGTCACCAGTGATTGTCGTCGATGCGGCAATGCGAAAGCCTCATACCGCTGCCAGAAGTGCCGCACTGCTCCCGTGTGCGGTCCCTGCCTTGTGGATAGTCATAAACACGCGCATTTCCACCGCATTCATCGATGGAACCTGCAGTTCTTCGAGGACAGCTCTTTACACATCCTCGGCCTCGTGTTCCACTTAGGACACGATGGAGACAAGTGTCCTTGCTCGGCTTCAATTCGCCAACTGACCGTCATCGACGTCAACGGTTACCATCGCGTGAACGTTCTATTCTGTCGCTGCCGCATTCGATTGGAGCTAGCGGCCAAACACCTCGCTGACGATAAACCGGGGGTCTTTCACGACGAGGCCCATCAACTATTCCAATCCAGACTGTGGCCTATAACACTGGACAGTCCACAGACCGCCATTACCTACGAAGCCCTCGACAACTTCGACATCCATAGCAACACATCTAAAAAATCGGCGTACGACTATTGCTATGCGCTCCAGCGCCTCACAGACGCAGTCCAACCGGATACGGTATCGGTAAGCTTCGAGTTTGAACTCTTAATCCGGTTGACTGAATGATCGGCTCTAGGACTGTTATCGGGCATTCATGCGCGCAATCCGATTCAAGCGAGGCCTGGAAAAACGCCGTCGCAGCGGACAGGCTCAAGGAATTGATGAATTCATCACACATCGTCGCCCTGGGAGCACGTCAATATTCTGTCCTGCTTGTCCCGATCCTGGATGGAATGTATCGATGGAGGAAGTGTGGGAAGCTTCAGAGGCAGATGCGTGAGTCCGTTTGCTTCGTATCAACAGTCCAAGAGCTAACTAACATATCATCTAGACACAAGTACACGAAGTTTGAACAGAATGACGGCACTTTCAACGCTCCGCGTCTCAAGAAGAAGGAAGACCCCGACGACGAGGCTGTCGACGCTGGGAATGCCTATATGGCTCAAGAAAAGGAATATCAAGCATACCTGGATCGATGTGAGGGTGAGGAACCAGACGTGAGTTACTTGCTTGGATACACAGACTATCCGCTGATGATGATGTTGTAGCCAAATACTTGTGCTCGACTGCGAGCGATGAAACTCCAGTCGCTGCTGAAGTTCGTCAATCTGATTGTGTCCGGAATCGTTGGAACGACTTGTTCCCGACACGTTTTCTTCGAGGATAACTCCGTCGTGGACATGTACGGCGGCGAAAGGTGATTGCTCAGAACATTTCAATTGAATCACTCTGACACGGAACAGATTTGCCTATGCGACGCGGAGTCTTTGGGGCGCATTGCGCTATCAGATGCACCAACGTTGGATTCGCTGGGCCTATGACATCTGGTGTCAGTTCGTGAAGAACCTCAAGAAGCGCCTTTTCGAAGACGGCAAATTTCCCGAGCTGGATAACAACGAGGAACTTCGGGAGAAATTTGAATCCCTAATCGGGCGCATGAAAGGCGGCATCCCGCCCTTGCACGTGTTAGGACATATCTGGCTTTGTCGCGCTTTGTACGGATACTCGCATCAGAAGAACGTCGGGAAGACCTGTCCGGAGACCGTCGAAACGCCTTGGGCGGCTACAAGGATCTGTGGTGGCAGCGTGAAGCACCAGAACCACGGGCAGCGTCACGACAGTCTCAATACTGCTTTCGATGACTGGAATTACAACAAGTTGATTAAGTTGGGTAAGTCTTTCGGTAATGCGAGAGGATGTGTACTCAATGGTTTGACTTATAGGGTATAGCATTTCCAAGGCCTACGTCAAAGCGAAGAAGACTTATTCCCACCTGCAATACGCCTTTGGGATGTCCTCAAGTGCTATCTCCGAGGACCTGCGTGCGCGGTGGGAGGCTGAATACGCCAAGCCTCTCCCCGAAGCAGACGATGACCATATCATCGACCGCTTCGAAGTCAACTTCAAGGGGATTGGTAAGTTCAAAGGTTGGAGAACCTCTTCAAATGCTGATAAGTTATTCAAGAGGTGCCAACTATGCAACAGTTTATGAAGGAACAGCTCGAACGGGAACGCGCCGAGGCTGTATCGAATAATCCCACGCCTGGTTTCGCCGACGGACTTACCGAGTTACTCCAAGAAGGTGTTCGACTCGATCATGAGCAGTACGTGGTATTTCCTCAATGGATCTTGAACTGATTGGTTTGCAGAAAGGTGGTTGGCCTTCTTGCCGAGGCAGAGGACGACGAATACGACGATAGGGACTCGTTAGATACGACTCGTGCGCGACTGTACGATGACATTTACAATTTCATGTCCACTCTGGTGGAGTTCTTCCCCGCCCTCGCACCCCTTGTGAAAAGCGTTGATCCCAATCGCCCCGAGGACGCTTTTCTTCCCCTTCCCAGTCGACTTTCGCCCTCGAACCGAAATCATAAGCGATTCAACCTCCAGTACGCCACAGAGGTGGAATATGGCCTACGAAAGGTCCAGGCCCACGCAATCTTGACGGAGATCCGAGGACTTATAATTTTGCAAGTTGAAAATCTACGCGCGAAGAAGGAACATCTCCATGGCCAAGGGGCTACCACAAGGGCTCATCGTATAATCCAGCGATTCGAGCGGGAGAAAAAGGAAGCAATGATTCGCTACAACTTTGTGCGCGCTCGTCTATTGCGCTTAGGATTACCGGAGGACGACACGGTCTTGCGCCATTTAGAAGCAGCTCATATGGCGGGAAAAGATGCGACGAAAGTAGCCCAGCCGGGTGAAGCTCGCATGGGTGATTCGTGGCTGTGGGCTGTTTCCAAGCCGGGTGGCCTAACTGCAGAGGATGAAGAGGAGTGGTATATTGAAAGTACGTGATTTTATTGATATGATATCCACTTCTAAGGAAACAATCTAGTTCGACGGGTAAAGTGGTTTCGCGAGAAGGACGAGTGCCACCACTGGCGAGAGGAGACGGAGATTCTTGAGGCTGAGAGGCCGCGGGTGGAAACACATCACGACAAAACTGCCAAGGTGTGGGCTCAAATTGCAGTCAAGGCAGAGACGCCGGGTCGAAAGGCCTACGCGTTCCGACAACGTGCCTCACACATGAGGTGGCGTGATCGCATGGTGACGGAATGGAAGGAGGCATTGGAGAAGGTGAAAAAGAACGAGGAGGTATTACAGAGAAAGCGGGAGCAGGAAGCGGAGATGGATGCGGCAGATCTTGAGAGGGAACGTCGTATGGAAGAGTTGGACAGTGCCGCAAGGTCTGCGGTTACCCCTAACAAACGGAATGTGCGCATCGACAACGAACTTGCAGTGCAGGCGGAGCGCACAAAGGCGAAACGGAAGCGCCCAGTAGTGGAGGAGGACGACGACGACGATTCGGACGATTCAGACAGTGAAGATGCGCATGAGGCGGATGATGGCGATGATGAGGGGCGTCCTCGCCCGAAGAAGAAGGCCCGTGCTAGTCCAGCCAAGCCAAGGGGAAGGGGACGAGGCAGAGGACGGGGAAGGGGAAGAGGAAGAGGTGCGGCGAGTGGTAGCAGTCGGGGCGCAGCGCCTGGACGAGGTGGAGCAGCTCAACGTGGCGCACGGGGCGGGAGAGCACGCGGCACACGTGGCAACGCCAGAGGAAAGCATTAGGATGGGTTAGGATAGTCTTAGCTTGATGGGATGGGATAGGATATTCTAGCTTTGTAGGATAAGATAGGATGGGATGTGTTGAACAGGTGTAATATTATCATTGCTTTACATTTCAGATAGTGGGATAGGATTGTATAAGATAAGATAGGATACGATAGGATGGGTATACAAGTGGGTACGGTCTAGCACTGGTGGATTTACCTTAATCGTATCGAATCCTATCCTGTCAAAAAATCCGGGATAGGATATCCTATCATATTCGGTTGCTGAATAACCCTGTCATTGAAGAATTTAGTGAACTTATTTTTAGTAGGTCACAGTGATGTGTCTGCTGTGAACATCCCACCAAACAAGTTCACGAGGTCACAGGTCACATCCTGTGAACCTACGGTCGAAATACTACAGTAGTCCGCGCGTAGGAGTTCCGGAGGCCTTGGTGGCTAGGGATTCCTCTATCAACACAAGAGAGGTGTTGAAGAGGAGCACGTACATGAGGAGAGTTACAGCCATGACCGCCGTTGCAGCATAGAATCCTGCACACAGTTCGCTCAGCACCGACTAAGTATGGGGCAAAATGAACGTCAAACCATAGAATGCCGATTCGATTTCCTCTCTTATGAAGCCAGACACGACTACATCGACCTGGTCTTGAGCGATGAGAGGCATGACGTCGATATGGAGGGGAGGGGCAGCTCCACCTCGACTCCGAAGCTTATGATACTGTAGTATTTCGTTCAATTCGTCGCACCGTGTGACCTGTGACCGGTGCGACGAAATTTTGGTTTCATCAGATTTCCTTATTAGGCAATTGCCGACGCGGCGGAGCTGCGTCGGGAGGCTAGCGGAGGCCCCGCCAGGGTCTTTTTCGCAAAATTTTCTGTGACTTATGTGATATTTCGTCAATTCGGAGGTCGCTGTGACCAGTGACCAATGAATTGATTGAAATACTACAGTACCACAGAGGGTCCGAGGACCACGAAATTTCAGCAAAGCCTCCCTGGCCACCATCACGGCATATGCATTGAGAGAGACTGTTTATAGCACAGACGGGTCGACTCAATACTGTCCTATTTCGACCGTAAGTTCACGTCACAGGTCACAAGGCCTGTGAATTTCCTTATCGGACACCGGAAAACGCCTCCGATCACTTATCGGGCGTGGGAAGGTCAAAAAATTCAAAATTTTGTGAACTTACGGTCGAAATACTACAGTAATGAAAAACACAAAGTGCGCCGTTAGGAAGGCGTCGGGGAAGCGCTTTGGCCGAGCGGGATATGTCCATCATTGAACGATGATGCCAAGAGAGTTTGTCGTCACAGAGACTCGGAGAACTTCAGGTGGATGAGAGAACCAATAGAATCCAAGGATAGGACAGTCCCACTGACGAACATAATCGCTGTCGCGGCGTAGAATCTTGTTAGACAGACCGCCAGTCAGGAGATGACTTTGTGGCAGAACTCGGAACAACCAACCGTAAAACGCCGACTCGATGTCCTCTCGAATGAAACCAGTTGTGAGCGCGTGAACCTGATTTTGACACAACAACATATCGTTAGCGAGAGTCGAAGCTCCGAGTCCACACCTCACATTGTCAGGCTTATAATAGCAAGAAGCGCTCGTCCATTGGTCGCGAAATTGAAGCCTCATACATCAGTACACCATCAAGAACATCGACAGCGAATCCCGCAGCTGTTGATAGCACACATGGTCCCCATTAAGCTGTAGCGATGACGAGGATATGAAGGCGGTGCCGTAGCTATGACCAGATCTTGGAGGAATGCTGTTGAAAGCACGTAAGTACTGTGATAGGAACGGTGCTGTCACCGAGCGACCTGGGCAGGAAATACCAAAGCGACTCACCAAGCTGTTTCCCTTCGACATTTGGATACGAAAGTGTGCTACCAGTTAATAGACGACGTCAACAGGATTAGTGAGCCCTGAGAGCTTCACTGATTCAGAGAACTGCGTGAGAGATATTAATGAGAAGAACCAATAGATTCCAAGTATAGGACAGTTCTAGTAGTGACATACAAAACCTTCAAGGATGCTTCGAGCGCGCGCGCGCACGTTTCTCAGCGTTTAGATTCCAAGTATAGGACAGTTCTAGTAAGCAGTGACATACAAAACCTTCAAGGATGCTTCGAGCGCGCGCGCACACGTTTCTCAGCGCTTCCTTTTCGTATTAGAGAAGTACCAGCATGTATTATGAGAGTGACGATGCAGTACAGCATATACAAGCGGCCTAAGCGAACAATGCTATCCTAAATGCATGTCTTTAGCTTGTGAAACACCGCAGGAATTGACAGCCTCACACGTTTTCATGATGCAAGTCTATACCCACCTCTCCGCGAATCATCGAAGCAGGGCCCTCCCTCTCCCAAGGCACCATTCCTCGCAAGCAAATCAAATGCATGACGTACGATCTACGGCCCGAGCCTAGTCTCCCGCTGCTATCTTTCTCTGCATTGCAAGTTGTCAACTACGTATCCGTTTACCGACGTGTCATGGGTAGAAGAAGAAGGATTCGGCCATGATGGTAAGAGCTAAGCATCATGTCGCCGCATTTGGACGATCGGCGTCTCTTGCCTCCTGCCCATCATGTAGTCCTCTGCCTCTTCAGTATTCCTTTCTCTTAAACCCACGCACTGATAGAGACCCGCATTGTTGTAACTTCTTCCGATGGCTACGGTGAAATGTTGACGTATTTACACCCGTTGACCCACGGCGAATAGCCTATAGAAAACAAGAGCCCGTCACTCGACTCCCTCCTCAGTCTGCCACCTCGATATACGCATCTCCGGTTCTACGTCCCCGAACCTGCATCCAGACTGTGTGAGTATCGAGCTGACCAGAGAGATCGATACCGACCTCCACCAAAATCGTTTGCAACATGTGGTGTGTCGCCTTTTGGCCCTCGCAGAGCTCATCGACACGCGATTCGAGACGCGTCTGCATCCTGCGGAGGTCGTAAAGTAACCCTGTGGTCGAAATGTCGCTTCGAATCTTCAGGGGTGTTAGGAGGACTAGCTCAGCAACTACGACGCTCACCTTGAACGCGATTCGCGCGTTGTCGACTCGCGCACGTAGGTCTTTGACTTCGGCATTGATTTTCCCGCGTGCCGTCAAGTATCTGAGGCGACTAAGTGTTGATAGCCCGGTAATTCTTCGCTCAACTTCGCCAATCGTTCTACAACTAACATCAGAGATACCAGTTGAGTCCAATAACAGGGACTTACGCGCATAGGTCGAAGAGACTTGCAGTCGGAATAGCAGGTTCCTTGAATGTCGAACCGATTTCGTTGATGATAGCAAGTGTTATGCATGCTGTATGTTCAGCGAGAGCCTTGCACTCATCACGGGCTGCACGCGCAACCTATTGCAAGCGAAATTAACAGTAGTAAGCAGATGTTTCGGAAGGTCACTCGCCTCTGCAGCACTGATAGTTTTCCGCAGGATTCCGCACGCGCCCTCGAGTACGTCTCCAAACACCGGGACCAATTTCGCGACACTCTCCGCGATGTCGAGGCATGCGATGAGGTTTGCCATGTTTGTTGGAGCAAAAATCGATGCTGAATCAGAGGAACCGGAGGAGTAGTCCACATTCTGAAGCTTTGACAGCGCGTCGACGCGAGCATTCATCTCCCGGAAGTATGGGAGGGCAATCTGCATGGCTTCTGCAAGATCCATCCAATGTCTAGACAATGATCGATCATACAGCACTCTTCCCTCAAACAAATTGGAGGTCAAGGAGTAGTGGTAGATTCCTTGACTTGGAATGTACAGTGCACGGACTTCCCACCAGGAGGTATCAGTCCAAGCTCCTTCGCTGCACCTCATGAGAAAGAGCAAGGCCTGAAGTTCGAAGAAATAGTTGGCCCTCTACAAACATCAGGAAAAACCCCACTGGCAAATTTCTCCAGAAATGTGATAAATAAGTCAATATTTGCAGAAAGGCAAGTTTTAGCTTGAAAAAGCTGAAATTGGTATGCTTTCGAACCAGGACTAACAGGGAGAGAAGTAAAATATTTCAAGCAATATATCTGGGCTCCAGCAGCTCTAATGATTGATATAATTGAGTTCTAGAGTGCTGACATGGCTGCACTAGTCTTGTTGCCGTCGATGGAGGCAGCGAGCTAGGTGACCGAAACGAAAAATCGTCAAGTCCGTTTGAAACTCCGTCACGGACCGATGCGTGGATCAATGGCCAAATATGGTTCGACACGTCTTGCCTTCATTCACTCCATGACCTGCCCAGGACCTGCCAGACACTGTGTGCGGCGGGCACCTAGTTTCGTGCGTCAATGTTGTCGCGTTGCCGCTGCGCTGGCAACCAGCAACGCTGCCAGCCTTCAGGAAGCACATTTTTATACGGCAGGGACTGCAAGGTGCGTCTTTTTTGTCCGTCCACGCATGCTTTTACCGCGCAAGTTCCAACGCGCTCACTCCTTTCCAGCCCGCCAACCACACATGGAACACGGCTCGCGAGTCTGGCATCATTTCGTCATTTCTTTCCTTCTCCCCGCGACCTGGCTACGACTTCAATGCGCGACGCTCACGACCAGACTGCACACACCAACAACTTCCGTTACTAACGACCAGCAAGAGCGGAGAACTTTATGGAGAGCATTTTTGGCCCCCAGTAGAACACCGCGCAAGGTGCGTCTCGTCAAACCGGCCTGCCCATTCCGCCACTCTACTTTCCTCACTTTCCGTTACACAACCTAGCGCTCACATCACCTTTCCAGCCCTGTACTGCGACACGACGACGCCTGCCACACACTGCCGGAATTGAAGGCACGCTCGTCACTGGGCCAAATCTTATTTGGGACCTGGCCATTCATGCTGCAGCTCCGTTGGTCGAAGGCGAAGGTGTGTTTCCTCTCCCTGAAGCATCACGCGCCTCACCCACCTCTAGGACGACAATATCGCCCCAGACGACTTCGGCAGTCCGCCTGACACGTTGGCCGTTCCTGGCGCTTTCAAACTTGCACACTCAAGCTGTACGTGCCCTCATGCCCCGTCTGTCCATTGAAACTAATCATTGTTTAGGTCAAACCCCCCTCGAACGTCCAAGCTAAAGACCTGCTCACCTTTCCATGCACCGGAACGGCCGTTGAATGTGCCGTTTGTTGGGTGCATCATGCGACACCTGTGGAAGATGAACGTACGAGACTGACTACTTACGCGCATGCTGCCCAGAGCACACTCAGCGACGAGGACCTCTCAAGATGCCTCCTTGGTAATGCTATCCGTCTATATTGACGACGGCGTAGGTGGTCGAGAGCAGCCGCCATATCATTAATGCCAACGATCCCGACGAGAACGTTCTTCTGCTTTGCATGAGTCGGATGCATCAATGACCATCGCCCAAGACTGTCGTGGTACGTGATTTCCTTTTACCTCCTGTCTGCCTGTGCTCATCGTCTTGTACCATACAGTGCTCCCTCTGCTGTCAACTGTGGTTTATTCGGATGTCATACATATTCTCTGTAGTTTACTGTGGTTTTGTGTTCGTAGTTACCCAATTCATGATGCTGTTTACTCTCCATTGGTGTGCTTGCAGGACAGAAATCCACAAATTAACCATTCAGATCTTGCTCGGAATGCCTCTTCTTCAAACTTTTTGTTGCTGAAATCAGCTTTGGCGCATAGGGGGGATACCGAAGATTTGCTATTTCTCCGAATCTGCTGAAACCGATAATTCCTGGTATTTCATGGATATTCGAACTATTCTGGTGATTTTAGCAGATATTTGCCAGTGGGGCAATTCCTGATGAATCAGACCAGATAAGCGACCCAAGGTGACCTACACTCACCAGGTCATTTCTATACCGATCTAAAAGTATCAAATCCCACTGCTCTCTTGCAGGTCCACCTACAGTCTCAGCAAGTACAGCTATTGCGTCCAGGCTCATCTCTGCAACTTCCCTCAGTGCATCCCACCATTGGTCAACCTCCATCTCCGAAATCCATTCTGTACTGGTCATCGAAACCCCAACAAGATCTTGCACGTCGCTAATCATCATTGTGAGAGGCTCATACTATGACGCAAATTCCAGCGACATACCTGTAGGGCTCAGCCCATTCACCATCACCTATGTGTTGAAGAATCTCAAGCTCCCCATCCCCAGGATCCTCCGCCGTGCGCTCCTCATCTTCATCTGAAGTGTAGGACACGCAACTGTGGTAGTCAGATTCGGCATCTTCATCGGGGAATTCGTCGTCACATACGTCCCACGTCGTAGAACGGCCATCAGTGCAGGAGATGTCGTGGGCGGGCATCATGAGGGTAAGAGGCAACGAATGCTGTTGATGGGATCACAACACGCGCGACAATACTTCCTGTGCTCGGATCTGCACAGCATTCGGAGGAAGCTGCAAAAGAATCCGGAACAAATCCGGAATGTGCAAGAGATCATGAAATCAAAACTAATTTAAATTCCAAGCAAAACAAACACCCAATATTATCGTAGTCTCGTACAATAGACGCCATCCAACAATGAAAGCAACAAAAAGAAAAACAGATATAGCTTGTAGCGACCCCAACTTGACCTCCCTCTCATTCACATTCAGCACCCTCTCCTCATCGCCCACGTCCATCGCCTCCTCCTCCACGTCTGCCTCTGCCTCTGCCTCCTCGTCCCGTATCCCTTCTAGGTCAATCTCCATCCTGCTGCGACACCGACCGACCGAACCGTCACCCTCAACCTCGGTCTCCGCCCCTGCGTCTCGCTCACGGTCTTCCTGACGTCGTTTCTCTTTTGCTGCCTTTGAAGGCGTAGCGGGTTTGTCGGCCTCCTCGTCTGCGTCAGAGTCGAGAGCTTCTTCCTCCTGCTCAACTTGGACCTGATCAAAATATTTGGTTTTTAGAATATAAGTAGAAAGAGCATAGATGCCTACCTCAACCTCTACCTCCTCCCCAAGCGGCACAGCGGACAAGTCAACGCAGGATGGAGGTTCGCATTTGTAGTGGAATGTGTGGGCGCAAGGCGCGATGAAAAGCGCTTGCCGTATAGACACGGCGAATAGGCCTGAAGAAGAGGTTAATCGATGATATCGAGGCAAGAGAAGTACGCACAGATACAGCAATCCGAACTTGGCTGCTGCCTTCACTGTTAGCAGCAGATTCTTCCCGCCCTGCTATTCCCTACCCACCTCTACCCGTATCTTGACCCATTGTGCAACACACTCGCCCTACTCTCGGTATTCGCCGAGCTGAACCTAACATGGTTGAGAAACGTCCCGCTGCTGTTCCTTGTACCGCACATAAAACACGCCCCGGCGCCTCGCACCAGACCTCCGCATGCGCCCGGAACACCACCTTGGACTTGAACGCAATCTTGTTCGTCGTAGTCGATGCTGCAGGCGAGTTCGACGCTTCGTAAACCGCCGAATGCGGACAGCTACGTCGCCCTCTTTGAGATCGCGTGTAATAGCATAGCGCAAGGCACGGCGCGAGTCGAGGTGTGGCACTGACCGTATGTCATGCGTCGCGCCGACACTCGCACTCGGCAATACAACCGCCGGTGTCGTCGGCACGTTCACGGGGCCCCCGCTTCTCCGTCTCCTAAGCATACACATGCGGCTCAGCGGCGGCCTCAGCCGCCTCCGCCGTCGAAGCCTGGACTCGGCGGGTTGTTCGGCCAGGTCCACGGAGCAGGTTAAAGTTCAGGATCGTGGAGGCGCGAGGCGGAGGGGAGAGTCCTGGTGCGTGAGAGGCGGCGCGTCGGGATCCATCAGGCGTGTTGGGCCGACCGTCGTGGGCGAGTGCTGTTCACGCTGAACGTCTTTTCGCATCCTTTCCAAGGACACACAGACGCTACATATCCTCATATCTCAACATGCCGTCGCAACGCAGAAAGACAGGAAAAACGCACCTTTGGCACCCGTATGCGTGGTCATATGCACCTTGAGCGAGCTTGGCCTGTGGAAGGCCTGTCCGTACTGCTGGCACGCGTGTATGGCCATCCTGGACTTTTTCCGGGACTCTCGGTCGTCCTTCTTCGAGTCAACGGGACTGTGTATACGGCCGCTACGTGTCCGTTGGCGATAGAGGCGGAAAACGCGAAACAAGGCGACGCGCGTTGGCCGGTTGGTGGTGGCAGGATGACGAGAGCCTGCACAAAATTTAAAGAGCGCGCTTATCACGCGAATAAGTATGCGTTCCAGTTGGCTACTTTCCTCCGACTGGATAAATCAAATGAGTTAGCGTGGCTGTCGACATCGGCCTTCCAAGTCCTGTAGGTTGGGTAGCTCAGCGAGGTGGAAGGGGTTGTGCTCGCGGGACGGTAAGCGGCACTGAGGAAGGACATGGTCATCTAGGTGCGGGGGTGGATGAGGGAGCATGCTGGGTGAGGAGTCCAGTGGGGTGAGGGTGTCGTTGAGTCTGTGGGGGACTGCCTTGTAGTATGACGGCGAGGATCTTCCTATCCGCGTCAAGTCAGCAGAGGCGAGGGTGATGGCCGATTGGAGGGAGCACATTGACATCTGAGTGCGGGGGTGGGTGAAGGAGCATGCGAGGTGGGGAGTCGAGGAGGTTAAGGGTGTTGCTGACTGAGTGGAGGTATGGACAAGTCGTTGACAGGCTGTCGGGTGTTAGTGCAAATAAAATCGGAATACAATCCACCGCACCTCATGGCTACTTATATCAATAGTCTACTGGTCTCCATCGTGTCTGTCGCGTTGACGGATGCGTGACGAGGAAGAAAAGAGCTTAAAAAGATGACTGGAATGGAGCGAGGAGTGTGGGATTATTTCCTGTTTAGGCTGGCGCTTTCCGCTTGAGATGCCGATGTACAGGACCAGGATGTCGTTTTTGGATTTTCGACACCAACTTCCCTTCCCGAACGTGTAAGGGTGTACAAGCGCTACTTCGGAACTGGCTTGGGTGGTAGACAGTTGGGTCCTGAATCAATTCACGCTTCGTGGTCTAGTCAAATGCGGCGCATTAAGAGGATTCGATACATACAGATATCACTATAGACAATAGACCATAGACAATAGGATATCGAGAGCCGTACAGAGGAAAGTACATCTAGGAAACTCCTGCTTTCAAAGGACAGTTAGGGTAAAGACTCTCTGTAGGGCGACCGTCAGATTCTTGATGCGGCGAATATTACATAATACAGATGATCACAATTTTGATACACTTTCTACGGGAGTGAAGGCGGGCATCCACACAGGCGGTACATGAATAAGCTAGCCAGGGAATGTACTTTCCACGTTGTCGAGGAACGTGCCGAGACATCTGGAAGATGTGTATCTGGAGGGACTGCCATCAACTGATCATGGTGCGAAATTGTGCACCGAAGAATCTGCCCGGGACCTGAATTCGATCTGGGGGCAAGACTCAGATGATACTCCCCATTTCCCCCTTCCTTCTTACCATCACTGTGGCCTTCACCGTCAATGCGACTGTGAGTATTCAATTCGTCGAGATACAAGTTCGGAATGGTTTGAACGCCAGACAAGGTGCGTAACGTCGTTCAAGCGGTGCTCTACAGAGTTCTAATAGTCGTAGGACTTGGGTCTCTCCAATCAGTCGAGATGAGGGCTCGATTAAAGCCAAGCCAGCAGACGCCACGGCACAAAAGACGAGAAGGTGCGTGTGAAACGCCTCCACAACTTTGACGGCCGACTTGTCCTACAAGTCGCGGACGGCATCGTTTACGCACCCAGATATCGGTCAGGACGCCTGATCAGAGTCGCACAATCATTTGTCCAAGAACCGTGGTTGGATTTCCAAGGGAGAGGATTGACACGGTGCGTCGTGGCATATTCGGCAGTAAAGGAACTAACAATCCAGCCAGTAGACGTGAGAAGAAGCCGAATATCAACAGGACGCAGAGGAGCCGCGTCGAGACATGCTGGGAAGAGGGAGAAGCATATCGATCATGTGCAGCCAAATACGGCTTACCTTCTTACCGTCACCTCCTTGATCCTCAAATCTGAGTCTTCGTGTCAGCGACGCGTCGGCGCCTGCGGTGCCTACAGAATTAACAACGACTCAACTTTTCAACGAGCTGGAACGCGAACAACGGAATCTACGTGAATGGCCTCGCCAACCAGGCTTGGATTTCTAGTGCAAAGTGCGTTTTTCTCGTCCTTTCTTTCATCCTGTCAGAGCTCGTTTCTGCTATTGAAGCGTTTAGAATATGTACCTACTTGCCTGCGTCTCACCGCATCCGCAGGTTTGAGATTACATTGACCAAGAAGATAGGGGATTGACAATGGCGGCGCTGGTTTTGCCACTGCCTGGGCAGGCCATCTGCATCTACAGGAATGGTTTCGTTACCATAGAGACCGAGATTCATGTCTAGGACTGGCGCGGGTGTCCTTGCCGGACCGGCTTTCTCTCTAGGTCAAAAAAGGTATGCAGCATTTGGCTTCGTTTTCCTGTTCTCAAATCTGACCCATTGCATTAGGTTTAATCTGCTTGTCCACGAAAATCGTACGTGTCGCTTCTTATTCTGCTGCACGCTTGTGCTCATCCCTTTCTATTAGTCGAGGCGGCTTTGCCGCGGCCCCCATATTCACTGTTCAGATGACTCGGACGCGAGGAACAAGACCTCGTTTATCTCTGGGAAAAAGGTCTGAATCTTCGCTCTCAAATTCAAAGTCAATTTTGATCCGGTTTCATTAGTTCCTACGCCTCGAGATCGCCTTTGATGACGATCCGAATCGTGCTGGCTTCGGGTCTCCCAGACAGATTGGGATATTTAGGCAGTTAACTCCCTGAGTCTACCTGGATTCCCAGGCTAATTTGTCGACGAAGTTGAACGTGGTGAACAGTGGCGTCTCCGCCTCTGCGCGCGCGCTTGCACTGCAGTGATAGCGACGTCTAATCTGAAATTTACGCCACACTTCACTTTTTCTTTCGTCCTGGGTCGTCGTCTCATCATCTCATTCGCCTATGATACCACCACTGAGCGCGCTGTGCGACCTTCTCCCTGCTCGCAAAACGAGTTGTATTTGAAATCCCCGGCACACTTAGGACTTCGATTCGTGTGGCATGCCATTTGGACGCTGGTTGCCTCGGGTAGGGGTGGTCAAAGACTGTCTTCGTACCCCTCTTTAGTGTCCTCCACTCCGTCACTGGCAACGCTCATGTTAGGCCCTTTTAACCTTCCGCGCCACGCCGTTGCCGAGGTAAGCCAATCATTTGGTCTAACGCATCCAATTTCTGAATTATTATTCTAAGATGATTTCTGAGCCTTCCCAGCTGCACGATGGTCTGTATATTTCCTCGAGATGGTGAATAGGTTAGTCCTAGTCTGATTGCCGCCTAGGACAGTGGAGACATGTGCTATGTTCGTATTTGATCGACTCGTGCTGGCAGCTTATATCTTTTTTCTGGATTCCCGGCTCTTAAATTCTCACGTCGGTGTATCTTCTCCCATGGATAACATTAACGTTGTATTCCCTGCTCGCACTATTACAACATAAACCTGTGGTGGCCATTGTAGCAACGGCGATTACTCTGTGCATCCGCCCCTCCTCAGTCTGCCTCATCGACATACGCAACTCCGGTTCTACGTCTTCGAACCTGCATCAAGACTCTGTGAGTATCGAGCTGACCAGAGAGATCGGTACCGACCTCCACCAAAATCGTTTGCAACATGTGGTGTGTTGTCTTTTGGCCCTCGCAGAGCTCATCGATACGCGATTCGAGACGCGTCTGCATCCTGCGGAGGTCGTACAGTAACCCTGTGGTCGAAATGTCGCTTCTGATCTTCACGAGGGTTAGGGAGGACTAGCGCAGCAACTACGACGCTTACCTTGAACGCGATTCGCGCATTGTCGACTCGTACACGTAGGTCTTTGACTTCGGCATTGATTTTCCCGCGTGCTGTCAAGTATTTGAGGCGGCCAAGTGTCGATAACCTGGTGATTCTTCGTTCAACTTCACCAATCGTTCTAGAACTAACATCAGACATGCCAGTGGAGTATATCAACGGGGACTTACGCGCATAGGTCGAAGATATTCGCAGTCGGAATAACAGGTTGATTGGATGTTGAACCGATCTCATTGATGATAGCAAGTGTTATGCATACTGTATGTTCGGCGAGGGCTTTGCATTCGTCGCGGGCTGCACGTGCAACCTATGGCAAGCAAAATTAACCATAAGCATATACTTCGGAAGGTCACTTGCGTCTGCAGCACTGATAGTCTTCCGCAGGATTCCGCACGCGCCCTCGAGCACGTCTCCAAACACCGGGACCAATTTCGCGACACTCTCCGCGATGTCCAGGCATGTGATGAGGTTTGCCATGTTTGTTGGACCAAAAATCGATGCCGAATCGGAGGAACCAGAGGAGTAGCCCACATTCCGAAGCTTGGACAACGCATCGATGCGAGCATTCATCTCCCGGAAGTGCGGGAGGGCAATCCGCATGACTTCTGCAAAATCCTTCGAAGGTCTGTCCCGTGACAAATCAAGCAGAATCCTTCCCTCGAACAAATTGGAGGTCAAGGAGCAGTGGAACATTCCTTCACTGGGAATATAGAGTGTATCCAATGCCCACCAGGAGGTATTGGTCCAAGCTCCTTTGCTGGACATGACGAGAAAGATCAAGGCCTGAAGGGTCAAGCATAAGCCGACCCTCTACAAATCAGACTACATAAGCAGACCAATGTGCTATATACTCACCGTGTTGTTCCGACATGAAAGTGTACAATGCCACTGGTCTCTTGCAGCTCCACCTACAGTCTCCGCAAGTACAGCTATTGCATCCAGGCTCCTCTCTACACCTTCCATCTGTGCCTCAAGCCATTTATGCTGCTCAATCGGCGAAATCCATTCACTACTGGTCCTCGAAGCCCTGACAAGATCTTGCACGTCGCTAAGCATCATTGTGAGAGGTCTCAGGTTCACACCATCATGTAAATGGCGGAGACATACCTTGCTTGTTGAATGGGCTCCCATTGTTCCGAATCGTGGATGTATCGAAGAATCTCAAGCTCCTCATCCACATAATCCGCCACCGTGCGCGCCTCGGCGTCATCGGACATGGATGACCCGCAACTCTGGTAGTCGGATTCGGCATCTTCATCAGAGACTTCATCATCAGATACATCCGGAGCCCTAGAGCCGTCGTCCGTGGAGGAGCTGTCGTGGGCTGAGGGGGGCATGATGAGGGTAAGAGGAAGCGAAGGAATGCTGTTGATGCCACACAGTGACACACGTTAATACTTCCTGTGCTCGGACCGACACAGGATTCATTGATGTTGCTGTATATGATGGAATCCCGTTCAAGATGAAGCCGGAGTGTGCAGGACTCCGGAACAGCAGAGCTCAGCCTTCGTAATGCTGGTGTGATCCGGAGAAGCGACCCAATTGAATCCATAAACAGCGTTGCTGCCATTGCGTTATCAGCGTACACGTTGTAGGGCGTGGATGTGCGTTATAGCGCTGCGCGTCACTGAGAGACGCCTTGTCGAAAAGAAATTGAACAGGGCTAACGACTGCACACGTATCCTGACTGCTTCGAGGCTCCAGAACGTCTCAATTCGTCCAGATTCGGGATCAAAGTGGGTTGAAAGCCAAAGATATCGAAACACGATACGTAGAGTCGCCCAGACAGTGCTCTCCAGAGTTCTGACAGTTCAAATTTTCGAACACGCTCCATTGTCCAAGAGCCAGAGTCAGATTTTAGCGGAGGGAAACGACGAGTCAACGGATATTGTCCCATTCGAAGGATAGTGACACACGATGACCCGCAGGATCCAGTCGAATGTGCAGAAGAACCGTATACCAAATGCGAAAAGGATCGAATTGTAGAGGAGCCGCGTCCCAACATGATGGGAAGAGGGAGAGCATGATGTCGGCCAAATGCGGCAACTTGACGGTTACCTTCGTACCGCCGTCACCTTCATCCTCAAATCCGATTCTTTGGGTCAGCGACGCGTCGGCGCCTACGGCGCCCCCGGAATCAATAAGGAATCGACTTGTCTATCTGCTGGAAACGCGACCGTAGTCTCGAACCAGCGCTCAACGCCGGTTTTTTGAGGGGATGAGGTCGGCTTGGTGAAGCGACTGGCATCGAGTCTAACGCGACCGACGGAATTTTGCGAATTCGAGAAGCATGGACGGCGTCGCCGTCTGGCAAACTTGGGATGCTCGCGAAACGTGCATTTTCCCTATCTATTTGTGTCTCTATTTCAAGCTCCATTTCGTGAGTGTTCCTTCATTCTCAGTGCTTGGATTTGCATTAATGAATTGAAGACGACAGAGCATTTGCAAAGGCGGCGCTGGCTTCGCCACTATCTGGACAGCAGGTCTGCATCTAAGTAGAGGAAGCGTTGCATTACTACGGAGACGGATACCTGAATCTGGGACATGCGTGGTTGTCTTCGCCGGACCAGCTCTTCGTCCACACAAAAAGGTGCGCATTTGGGTTAATTTTTATGTTTGAATTCTGACCCGTTTTATTCTTCACCATCAAAACAGGTACGTGTGTTGCTCTGTACTCCCCGGTATTTTTGTGCTCATCTCATTCCATTAGTTAAGGCGGCTTCGCCGCCACCTCCCATATTCAAACGACGTGAGGAACAACACCTCGTCTTGGGAATAGGCCATTTCGGAACGACTCCAGCGTGTGTTGGCCTCACTGGCCCGGCTTTTTTTTTTTCTACGAAAAGGTGTGAATCGTCGCTCTCAATTTCACGGTCAATCCTGACCCGGTTTCATTAGTTCCTGTGCCTCAAGATAGGACATTTCTTGGATGGTGATCTGAATCTTGCTGGCTTCGTGTCTACCGGACTGATTGGGATGTTAAGGCGGTTAACTTCCTGAGGTACGTTTAAATTTCCGGGCTAATTTATCAATGAAAGGCTAGGATGTTGCAGTTGAACGGGATGCACGCGGCGTTTCCGCCGCTGCTCTCGCGCTGCGAGTTCTTCACTGCGGTGATAGCGACGGCTTACCCCAAATTTACGCCACATTTCAGTTTTGCTTTCGCCTTCCTGGGTCCTGGCGGTGATACATCGTCGTCTCATTATCGTCTTCGCCCATGATCCGCTAAGCTCGTTGTGCAACCTTCTCCCTCGTCGCATAACAACTTCTAAAAGAAATCCGAACTTGATTCGTGTCGCACGCCAGCTGGACGCCGGTTTCCTCGGGTAGTTGAATACTACTAGTTGTCGTCAAAGATTTTATTCGTACGCCTCTTCAGTGTCCTCCTACCTCGTTACTCACTGCGCTCATGTTAGGTCTCCGTCAATACGCCCTGGCTACGAGTCGTATCTGACCGTGGTCTGCTTTAGAGCCTCTTTTGGACACATCTGCGATGAATTATCCTTGGTCTGTACGCGACATCAGTCGGGCGCGCTTTGTAGACGAGACTGACGACTTGATTCAGTACCTGGATTTCGGTTGTATAGCAGTGAGCTGTGGTGCTTCCGCCGCAGTGCCTGGAGTTTATTTCCGTACAGGCTGGACAATCTTGACGGCGCTATGATCTCCCCCATCACGACTGAATACTATCCATAGAACGCCAGGCCGTTTCCGAGGTAAGTAAACCAATCATTTAGTATAACATCCAACTTCTGAGTAATCGTTCTAGGAGGATTTCCGCGGCTTCACAGCTGCACAACGGCCTGTGTATTCCCTCAAAATGACGAGTAGGCTAGTTAGTCTGATTGTCACCACTAGGACTATCGGGTCCATATCTGACATGTGCCATGTTCGTAGCTGCTTGATTCGTGCTGGGATCTTACTATATCGTCTTCGGTATTCCCGGCTCTTAGACACCCGCATTGGTGTATCTTCTAGGACAGAGAAATGTCGATACATTGCCTCTCATGATATAAACTACAGTGCCCAGCGAATCGACAGTCATTAGCCTAGGCCTTAGACGGAGCGTGGACAACCGCCTCTCCTCAGTCTGCCTCCTCGACATGCGCGTCTTCGGTTCTATGTCCTCGAACCTGCATCAAGACTGTGTGAGTGTCGAAATGAGCAGAGAGAGAAATTGGGACCGACCTCCACCAGAAGCGTATGCAACATGTGGTGTGTCATCTGCTGACCCATGTAGATATCCTCAACACGCGATGCGAGACGTGTCTGCATCATCCGGAGGTCGTACAGTAAACCCGTTGTTGAAATGTCGCTTCGAATCTTCACGGGGGTTAGGGAGGACTAGATCAGCAAGTACGACACTCACTTTGAACGCGATTCGCGCGTTGTCGACTCGTACACGTAGGTCTTTGACTTCGGCATTGATTTTCCCGCGTGCTGTAAAGTATTTGACGCGACCAAGTGTCGATAGCCTGGTAATTCTTCGTTCAACTTCGCCGATCGTTCTATAACTAACATCAGACATACAGTGGAGTACATCAACGGGGACTTACGCGCATAGGTCGAAGATATTCGCAGTCGGAATCACAGGTTGACGGGATGTTGAACCAATCTCATTGATGATAGCAAGTGCTATGCATGCTGTATGTTCAGCGAGAGCCTTGCATTCATCGCGGGCTGCGCGTGCAACCTATGGCAAGCAAAATGAACGGTAGTAAGCAGATGCTTCGGAAGGCCACTTGCCTCTGCAGCACTGATAGTCTTCCGCAGGATTCCGCACGCGCCCTCGAGCACGTCTCCAAACACCGGGACCAATTTCGCGACACTCTCCGCGATGTCCAGGCATGTGATGAGGTTTGCCATGTTTGTTGGACCAAAAATCGATGCTGAATCAGAGGAACCGGAGGAGTAGTCCACATTCCGCAGCTTTGACAGCGCATCAATGCGAGCATTCATCTCCCGGAAGTGCGGGAGGGCAATCCGCATGACTTCTGCAAGATCCCTCGAAGGTCTGTCCAGTGACCAATCAAACAGAATTCTTCCCTCAAACGAACTGGAGGTGAAGGAGAACTGGTACATTGCTTGACTAGGAATGTGGAATTGAAGGGGTTCCCACCAGTAGAAATTGGTCGCAGCTCCTTTGCTGGACATAATGATAATGAGCAAGGCCTGAAGGTCGAAGACAAAGTTGATCCTCTACAGATCAGACTACATAAGCAACCCAATGTGATATATACTCACCGAGCCATGCTCTTTCCCATGTGAAACTAACTGATGCCACCATCTTGCAGGTCCACCTACAGTCTCAGCAAGTACAGCCACCGCATCCAGGCTCCTCTCTCCAACTTCCATCAGTGCATGAAACTGTTGTTGAAGCTCAATCCCCGAAATCCATTCACTACTGGTCGTCGAAACCCCGACAAGATCTTGCACGTCGCTAAGCACCATTATGAGAGGTTCCTACAAAGATGGAAATGCCCGTCACATACCTTGCTTGCATGGACTCAAATCTATCATCTGCATAGTTCCACTGGAGAATCTCAAGCTCCCCTTCCACATACTCCTCCGGGCGCTCCTCCTCTTCATCTGAAATCGAGGACCTGCAACTCTGGTAGTCGGATTCGGCATCTTCATCATGGAAGTCGTCGTCAGATACATCCTGAGCCATCGAGCAGTCATCCGTGGGGGAGATATCGTGGGCGGGCATGATGAAGGTCGGAGGCAGCGAAGGAATGCCGTTGACGCCAGTGGGATCATCCACGGATCTTGTCCTCGGACCGGCACAGGATTCATTGACATGGCTGTATGTGATGGCATCCCGTCCATGATGAATCCGGTAAGTGCGCCACTTCGTAATGCTGGCGTGATCACGAGAAGCAACCCAATTGAGAACATAAACAGCATTTCTGACATTGCGTTATCGGAGGACGCGTGACGCCTCGTATTGACAACGGCATAGTCGATTTCTAGGACGAGGGAAAGACTGTGTAGTTTGCTATCCAGGGTCCTCGAGGACAGCCAACGACGAGTTTATTGGACAACCGTTTCGCCATCGAGGCATTATGAACGTAACAGTTGACAGTGGCGTAAGTGCCGCAGTGAAACACGTTCTTCAGGCAGAAAATAGAATCTCTCTTAGGAGTAGACCTAACCCTTTTGCCCGGGTACAGCTTTCCTGTCTTTCCATGCAAGTCCATATATCCAGCAAATAAAATGGACTGCATCCAACAATGAAATTAACAAAAGGAAAAAGCGAATATAGCTTGTACGAGAACATCGCTACGACCCCAACTTGACCTCCTTCTCGTTCACATCCACCACCCTCTCCTCGTCGCCCACGTCCACCGCCTCCTCCGACCCAGGCGCCGAGCCCGGGTGCGTGATAAGCGTGGGCCACCTGCAGGTGCCTCCACGTCCATCGCCTGCTCCTCACGTCTGCCTCTGCCTCCTCGTCCGTATCCCTTCTAGGTCAATCTGTCTCGCAGCCTCTCGCTCACGGTCTTCCTGACGTCGCTTCTCCATTGCTGCATTTGAAGGCACAGCGGGCTTGTAGGCCCCGTCGTCTGCGTCGGAATCTAGAGCTTCCT
Source organism: Hymenopellis radicata (assembly GCA_015501595.1). Lineage (NCBI taxonomy): Eukaryota > Fungi > Basidiomycota > Agaricomycetes > Agaricales > Physalacriaceae > Hymenopellis > Hymenopellis radicata. The sequence goes on along the minus strand of JADNRX010000319.1, from coordinate 21,622 downwards.
CCTCTAGTGGAATGTGTGGGAGCCAGGCGCGATGAAAAACGCGTGCCGTACAGACACGGCGAAGAGGCCTGAAGAAGAGGTTAATAGATGATATCAGGGAAGAGAAAGTAGTCACAGATACAGCAATCCGGTATATTCGACTCACCGACTTGGATACCTGTACAGGAGCTAGACTATTCAAATTCTTCAATGCATTCGCACTAGCACGCGCGCGCATGCGGAGGTGTGGTATGAGGCACCTGGGGTGTTCTATGTGCGCGATACGAGGGACGTTTCTCAACCGTGTCAGGTTGAGCCCAGCGAGTGTGTTGCGAGATTGGGATATTCTCTAGTTTGGAGTGGACACTATCAAGGGGGACGGAGGATTTTTATAAGAGTATCAGGATACGGGTAGCGGTGGGTCGTGAATGGCAGGGCGTGACGAACACGTTGAAGTCAGTCCGTTCCTGCAACGTTTCTACTGCGCTAATGGACACTTGTTCGTCGTACGATGCTGCAGGTGAGTTCGACGCTTCGTAGACCGCCGAATGCGTACAGCAACGTCGCCCTCCTTGAGATCACGCATCGAAGCCCAAGGCACGGCGCGAGTCGAGGTGTGATGCATCGCGCCGACACTGACTACGACTGCCGGTGTCGTCGGCACGTTCATGGCGCCTCCGCTTCGCCGCCTCCTAAGCGTACCCATGCAGCTCAGCCGCATCCGTCTTCGAGGCCGGGACTCGGCGGGTTGTTTGAGTAAGAGCTGACTTTGCGTTCCTGGCTCTGCCGTCGTACGCGGAGCAGGTTAAAGTTAGGATCGTAGAAGCGCGGGGCGGGAGAGTCCGTGGCGGGATGCAGCGGCGGATCCATCGGTAGTGGTGGGTTAACCGTCAAGGGCGATGTCGGTGCGTTGAGACGGGCGACGTGCGTGGGGGAGTGGAGGAGAATGGTGAGCGGGAGGGCGGTTGCCGAATCCACTGGCTGTTCGTCGTCTCGCTGGGACCAACGCAGGCTGGTGTTCCTAGAGTGGCTGGCGTTGGTCTGATCTTGGATCTGGCTGTGATGCAGGCATACAACACGTCACCAGGCGCTGGAGGCTCTGCTGCTGCTTCTAGTCTCGACGGACTCGTACGACGGTTGGAGGAACACGTTGGGTGTGGATTCAAGCGGGGTGAAAGTGTCGTTGAGCTTGTGGGATTGGATGACGCGAGAATCGTCCTATACGCTTGGTGTCAGTGGCAGTCGAGTCAGGAAACGATGCACCGCACCTCATAGTCATAGCAATTCTCTGCTGGTCTCCGTCGAGTCTGTCGCGTGAACGAGGAAGCAAAGAGATGACTGGAATGATGGAGGAAGCAAGGAGGAAAGGAGCGTGGGGGATTATTTCCTCTTTGGAATTGCACGTGGAGTTTAGTACGTATGGGCACTGGGCACTGGCAGTGGTTTTCATTAGTAAACGCAATTGACCCAACACCCTTCCGAGCACGTGATCTGACACGTGCGCCGGCACTTGCCGCCGGTGCAGCCATTTCGCCCAAGTCCATCGACGTCGCGCTCACCGTCGACGGCGATGCCCGACCGCAACACAGACAATTTATTTCGGTAGATATACATGCAAATACTCTATTTATGCTGAAATAGACAGTAGTCAGTAGGGTGAAATGTACTTAGATTATCCATTCACTGTCCGACACAGCTATGTATTTCCTAATTCGGACTTTGCCTTCTTTTGCAATCGAGCCGCGAGCAGTGTCACAATGGACATCGTTTAATCAATCTCAATCGCTTCTATGATTGATGTCCCGCCGCCTCCGCTCCTGCTGTCACCCTCCTCCGATCGTTCCTGCATCTCAAGATCACCGTGTAGCGTCCGGTCCGCCTTTGGAAGCGGTGCTTGGTATCCCATCGTATTGGCTGTGAACCTCTGTGACTCCTTGTCTCCTGGTGTAGCCCATGTCTTTCTCCTCTTTGATGGTCCTGCTGCTCCCGTACTTGGTGCAAAGGCACGGATATCTTTCAACATCAGGCTGATGTCGTTGCCCCGCTTCTCTCTATCGATACTCTTGACCCAGATCTTGGAATTAAGGTCACACTGCTCTCGCATAATCTTCGCTGCTAGCTCCAGCTCTTCGGCTCGTTTCCTGACCCTTTCCTGCGCTGCTTCATACTAAATACGGTGAGTATTACATGTTAACAGTCTGAAAATCAGAATCACTTACTTCATCATCTTCAGCATCGCTCATATGTATCGGAGACGAGCTCCCAGAGATAACGATTGGTTCATCAGCTGTACCTTGTACTGGTCTAGCCACTTGTCGATGCTGCTCGTCATGCGGCCCATCGAGTTCGGAATGTTTGCGCTTTCCATAGCCACTCATAAGTGATGCTGCCATTGCTGTTCCAGGAATCGGACGATCGTCACCATTTCTGATAGACTTCTGAGACTCGTCCAGGTCCGGAAACGGTGCTTCGCCCTTTGCAATGAGTAACGGATGGCGATAAAATGGCGCAACTCGGCGACGAACGACTTCCTGAAAAAACCGCGGACCTGGAACTTCGACAGCCTGTACCAGATGCTTGCAAAGCAGGTAAGGACTGTATTTCTGTCGTCCACAAGAACAGGTCCACTGCTCAACGTTCGTCTCGTAGGATCCATTGATCTTCGCCTCTGCCAGCTTCTTCCACTCGGCCTTGAACGCTTTCTGAAGCGGTGTCAGCTCACGAGAGCGTCCAGCTCGAAAGTCATCATCCCATCGCTCCATCTTCGCTTCAACGCGCGGGCCGATATCTGTGATAAGAACCCAGACAAGCTGATCGAGTCGCGGATTGTGTAAGTGCTGCAGTGGACCGTGCTTGAGATGGCGCCAGAAGTTCTCGACTGTCATCGTGGTACGAAGGCGGCAGAGATACGGAGTCGTCGAGCGAGCCCATAGCTTCCACTTCTCAGGTGAGTACCACGATGTCCACATATATCCCCATACTTCTCTGAGCCCGCGCTGATGACAGAATTGATACATCTCGTGTACAGCATCATTTCGTATCTGGAGTGCTGTGCGGAACTCGCCATCTCGACCTGGAAGAGCGGGGTGCTCACAGAAGTGCTTTGCAAATATATGCAGAAGGCGAGAGCGATGAGGAGGCGGGCAGAAGCAGTATCCTTTGGCGTTTGCAAACACGCTCTCGCCAGGCTCAAATAGCCAATCCGGGCCATCTTCCTGATCCCAGTCATCGGGATTCTCGAGGTCAGCAATGCCGTCAATAAAATTCTCGAGCTGTTGGTTCTGACCTCCAGTTTCAGATGTAGCTTCGGAGGTCGATGATGATGCAGCGGGAGTGGGTTGAATGATGGGAATACGAAGTTTCAGCGGCTCCGGTGCCTTGCTCACAATCTTTCCGCCGATGCGAAATGTGATGGAGGGGAGGGCTTGCTGAGCAACTGACAGATCAATCTAGGAATATGTTCAATGATAGATACTTGAAATGAAGAAATGATACTTACCGAAGCAGGATCGGGGACTTGATTGATGGGGACAAAGGACCGATCAATCCAATCGAACTCGCGAAATGCCTCTTCGGCGTTGTAATGGGCAGGATGTCGACCAGTTGTTGCTAGCCGAACCTTGATGGCGCGAAGGCAGTGCCAGAAGCAGAGTTGGTGCTTGGCCGGAAGTGCTGCAATGAAAGCATTGATCTCGACGATGTCCTTGTCCGTGAGAGACTGAATTGGTCGAAACTCCCAAGTCTTATTGAAGTGCTCGAGGAGGGCTCGCAGATACTTCTCCTTCTCTCCTGCTTCTCCATTATTTGACTGGATCAGAAGATAACCCAACGGGCATCCAGATCTCTGATCCATACACTTCGCCAAGAATGGCATACAGCTCGTATCGAGCGCCGTTTGTATTCCCTGACTTCGCATTAGCAGCTATTATAGTTAAACATACTCAAGTAACTTACATGCAGAGTCCATGGCAATCTCGCAGACTTTCCCGCCCCACTTCCGAATAACATTTGGTGTTACGAACGCAACAGCAGTAAAGCCATCGTCGGCGTTTTCGGGCATTGGAACGTTCTGAATATGATAAGGTTGTCCTGGTGCTTCACGACTGTACTCATCAATGAGAATACGAGTCGATTTCAGCTCATCTTCATCACGCTTCCATTCGCTTTGATGTTGCCTGGCCCACAAGTAGTAAATCGACCGGTATGAGAATTGCGGCTTTGCATAATCCTTGAGAATTTCCGTCCATAGCTGAAAATAGATCAATTTCATGAACAATAATTTCGCTTCAGACTCACCTGATTAGGCCGAAGGCGTGGATTGTTCTTCACATATGTGCGCACATCCTCCGGGACATCAATACAGAAGTAGGGAACATGATCCAACGCGTGATTATAGCGCACAAACACAACCTGAGATCCTGCACAGAGCCACATTGTGACCCAGCCATGGCAGTCAAAGGAGTCCATGTGGTCCTTGTCATGATGCTTGCCCGTCGGCGCATGCTTCTTCGGAGCGTGTTGACGAGTACACAGTTGCGCGCAATTGTATGAGAAGCGTGTAACATCCGTGTTTTTATGATCATGACGCGAATGATATCTGTAAATCAGAAGTCCATAAGCATAGACATTAAGAGCAAGCCTAATCAGGTCAAAACATACGTGAATCGATAACCGGTGGCCTCAGAGATCTGCTTAGCCAAGGCATCAGCTTGATCCTTGCCATCTGCAGAAGCAAAGGGTCCAGTCACGACAGGTGAGAATACCGGCTTGTCATCGGGACGCGCTATAGCATCAAGAAACGCGTCCAGTGCCTGAGGTGCACGTCCCACGAAGTCAGACGCGTCGTCCTGATCAGTTTTCTGTTTTCGAGATGCCTTAGGCCGATCACCCGAGTCCTGTGGGCCTTGGTTCTCATCCTGAACGCGTTTTTCGCCTTTATTCGAAGCCTTTGCCGCCCGCTTCTGGAGGCAGACACGACAAGTAGCACCAAATTCTACCCCCGTTCGGCCGAATACAGGTTTAAAGTTGTCCATCGTGATCTCTTTTGCATGACCACAGGAGCTGCATTTTCGGGTATGGACTGCCATTTGGAGTATGATGGCACCGAGTTGTTGAGCGCGTGTGATGGACAAGGAAAGAAGGTAAGGACCGAATTAGGAAATAGCAGTGTTGACAGTAAATGGATAATCTAAGTACATTTCACCCTACTGACTACTGTCTATTTCAGCATAAATAGAGTATTTGCATGTATATCTACCGAAATAAATTGTCTGTGTTGCGGTCGGGCATCGCCGTCGACGGTGAGCGCGACGTCGATGGACTTGGGCGAAATGGCTGCACCGGCGGCAAGTGCCGGCGCACGTGTCAGATCACGTGCTCGGAAGGGTGTTGGGTCAATTGCGTTTACTGTTTTCATTGCAAGCTGAACGTTGTTGTTATATACCTTCTTGTCCCGAAGGTCTAATAGATTAGGCAAAAGAGTACGGACGTTACAAGTCCTACTTCTGAGGTATGTGGCCTGGTGTACAGTACATACGTCGCCGGTACCAATGTGCTGCGGTCGCGATATTCATCCCAGCACGCTCAGACCGAAGCCACACAGTCCAGAACATGGTCGTCATCACCGTAGTACCGGACGAGAGGCTTGATAGAGGACTGACCTGACGGTGTGATGGTATGACGGAAATAACGGTGCAAGACAGACGAACTCTCACTGCTCTTTATAGTACCTTTCGTGGTTAAAGGCCGATAGATGAAGGGGACATCTGGGCCCCAAAACATCGAGCAAGTGACTCATGGGCGTTCCGTCGCATCAAACTATCCTATATGGCGAAAGTCCTGTCCTAAATGAATGAACGCTCCCGTGATGTAGTTCGACTCGGACACTTACTAGTACTTACGGTCCATATACACCGACTAAACATTGAACTCTCACTCGTAGATTGCTTCAAGAAGGCCAAGGCGAAGTTCCCGAGACGATCCTTATACTTCACAATCCATTCCATCGAGTGCGCCACGAAACGATTTCAGGACGGGACCTGAAAAAGAAGTCAAGGCGACGATTGCGCGCGCAGACAGCTATTACACACGGGAGAATTCAACCGAGACCTCTCTGTACAAGCGTCAGTTTCGCCTTTGCATTCTTCCCGGTTTCTCACTCACCGTCACTTTCCCTCGCTACGTTCCACGCCGAAGGTTCGACGTCTCAGCGCACTCTGCGTACTAGAAGGGCGTTAGCGATTCTGCGCGCCAAAACGAACAACTTCATACTCACCATTAGTAAATTCTTCAGTAAGATGTCTAAGTTCAAATCAGCTCGACCGCGTTGAAGTTCGCACCACGCCGGGTTCTAAAGTAAGAAGTTGCGCGTTGAACGCTTTCGGCTGACTATTCCTACAACCACCGGAAGTCGCCAGTAGATACCCTACAAGGAGAAAGACACAAAAAGCGTTCGGTTTGCCGAGAGCCGGAAAAGTCGAGACAAGGTGCTCTCTACAATTCTGACAGTCCAGAGAGTATTACCCGCGCAATTCGTCTTGATTCCGCGTCCGAATATCAAGCGCGTAGAAGATGCCAAGGTACAGATGATATAAAGGTGCGTGGTCAACACCAGCACCACTTTCAAATCTGATTCGTTCTGCAAGTAGGGGGCGTCGTCACCAGATATCCGCCAAGTGAAGACGTGCTTAGGAGTGAGAGCCGTTCAATTCTTAAGAACAGGTTTCAGATTTCAGAGAGGGAGGGTTGACGAAGGTGTTCCGAGTCCACGGTGTGTTGTCGCATTCGGTATCATCCCAGAAGGACGAACACACGAGGACCAACAGATCCCATCGAATATTGAAAAGAGCCGACGCCTAAAGGTTGCGAATTGAGGATACGCCTCGACGCGACATGATGGCGGGAGGAAGAAGTCTTCGATCACTGGTCAATCAAATCCGGCAGTTTGATGGTTTGCCTTTTACCATCACGTTCTCCGGTGTATTCATTTCCTGCACGACGCGTCGACGCCTCTCTGAACGACAATTGTCTCGATAAACGACCTTGGTTCAACGCGACGAACGGAGCCGTACAGCAGCGCGCCGGGCCATGCTTGGATTCTGCGTAAATGGCGCATGTTTTCTCGACTTTAATTTTTTTGCGTGATTTTAGATTCATTCGATACTAGATTGGCTGCCAATAAATTCGCGACCTTGTGTGTTTCGCTTCCCTCGGCGCTGTTGAACCGTAGCCTAATTCGATGTAGTATTTACGGATGGACCGCGGTTGCCTTGCTACCGCCACCCCGGGCCTTCTGCACTCAGGAAATCCTCGTCGTCGTGATGGACACCGAGTCTTAGACGTAGAAAAGGCGTAGCTGTCCTCTCCGGACCGGCTTTTCGTCCAGGTGAAAAGGTGCTTATTGAATTGCCTCATTTTGATGTTTGAACTTTCAACTCTGAGATGTTGTCCTTAGATCAGATCTATTCATCCATCAAAAGCCGTGTTTTATCCTTCATATTCGGCACCTTCTTCTGCTCACCGCATTCCAGTAGTCGAGGCGGCTTCGCTGCCGCCTCCCATGTTCAAACGACTGGCCGAACAACACCTTGTCTGGGGCACACCCCGATTTGCGACGACTAATAGCGTGGCAGCCTCGCCGGCTCGGCATTTCTTCTAGCAAAAAGGTTCGAATTTACGCTTTAAATTTCACGCTCAATGCTGACCTGTTTTCATTGGCAGTTCCACCATCGCATCTTGGGTGAATTTGGCCGATGGGGATCTGGATCTTGGAGCCTCGTTTACGGACGGATTGGGACGCTCACACGGCGGACTTCGCTAGGTGTGTTCGTTCTGGTTGAATTTCCACGCTGCTTCGTTACGCCAGCGCCATGTGATTGCGTTTAACGAACTGAACAGTAGTGTTTGCGGCGCTGTGTTCGTCCCACGAGCCCTTGCTGCTGGGATATCGCCATCGTTACCCTAATCGACGCCACACTTCGACTTGGGTTTCGACACTGACGCTGACGATGGTCGTCAACGGATGGCACCTTTGTTACTCCCCCATAATTGCTGTTCTACTCCAGCAACAACTGCCCTGATGTATCTTCTCCCACAGATAAATATCAATGTCGTATTCCCTGCTCAAACTATTACCACATAAACCTACGATGCCCGTTGCATCCCATCAAGAGCGATTAGTCTACGAACATACGGGAGCCTTCACATCCGCCCCTCCGACTCTTCCTCCTCCTCGACATACGCGTCCGAACCGATTCTACGTCCTTCAACCTACATCAAGACGGTGAGTATCAAGCTAACGGGAGATTTCGGTACCGACCTTCACTAAAAGCGTACGCAACATGTGGTGTGTCGCCTTTTGGCCCTCGCAGAGCTCATCGACACGCGATTCGAGACGCGTCTGCATCCTGCGGAGGTCGTACAGTAACCCTGATGTGGAAATGTCGTTTCTGATCTTCCCGGGGGTTAGGGAAGACTAGCCCAGCAACTAAGATGCTCACCTTGAACGCGATTCGCGCGTTGTCGACTCGCACACGTAGGTCTTTGACTTCGGCATTGATTTTCCCGCGTGCCATCAAATATTTGAGGCGCCCGAGTGTCGATAGCCTGGTAATTCTTCGTTCAACGTCGCCGATGGTTCTACAACTAACATCAGAATACCAGTTGAGTCTAGTAACGGGGACTTACACGCATAGGTCAAAGATATTCGCAGTGGGAATAGCAGGTTCAGTGGAACTTGAACCAATCTCGTTGATGATGGCAAGTGTTATACATGCTGTATGTTTGGCGAGAGCCTTGCACTCGTCACACATCAGGGGAACCAAATTTCCCCGGCTGAGGAAATAGCTGAGGAAATCGTTCGAGGAAATCCAATTTCCTCAGTACGTTCCCGGGCCGAGGAAACCTGATTTCCTCGAATGGGGAAAGTTCTGAGGAAATCAAATTTCCTCGGCCGTTTCCTCAGCTGAGGTAAGCGGATTTCCTCAGTTGCTTTCGTAAGTGGCTTCCTCGGTGATTTCCTCAGCGGAGGAAGTTGGATTTCCTGAGCTGAGGAAATCACTGAGGAACTTAGATTTCCTCAGTGATTTCCTCCGTTGAGGAACTATAAGTTCCTCAGTACATAAGAGTTTAAATATCATATTTTATTGTGTAATTTATTCTGTTTAAGGACTTGATACAGAGGAAATGTGTGAGGAACTCAACGAGGAAATCTAAGTTCCTCAGTGATTTCCTCAGCTCAGGAAATCCAACTTCCTCCGCTGAGGAAATCACCGAGGAAGCCACTTACGAAAGCAACTGAGGAAATCCGCTTACCTCAGCTGAGGAAACGGCCGAGGAAATTTGATTTCCTCAGAACTTTCCCCATTCGAGGAAATCAGGTTTCCTCGGCCCGGGAACGTACTGAGGAAATTGGATTTCCTCGAACGATTTCCTCAGCTATTTCCTCAGCCGGGGAAATTTGGTTCCCCTGATGTGTCACGGGCTGCGCGCGCAACCTATGGCGAGCAGAATTAGTGGTGACTCGGCATATACTTCGGAAGGTTACTTGCCTCTGCAGCATTGATAGTCTTCTGCAGGATTCCGCACGCACCCTCGAGCACGGCTCCAAACAGCGGAACCAGTTTTGCGACACTCTCCGCGATGTCGAGGCATGCGACGAGGTTTGCCATGTTTGTTGGTCCGAAAATTGATGCTGAATCAGAGGAACAGGAGGAGTAGCCCACATTCCGAAGCTTAGACAGTGCATCGATGCGAGCATTCATCTCCCGGAAGTGCGGGAGGGTAATCCGCATGACTTCTGCAAGATCCTTCGAAGGTCTGTCCAGAGAAAAATCAAGCAAGATCCTTCTCTCAAACAAACTGGAGGTCAAGGAGATGTGGTACTGTAGTATTACTACCATAGGTTCGCGTCACAGGTCACGAGGCCTCATGATGCGAACCTAATTGTAGTTGGTCACTAGGTCACAGGGCCCTGTGAACATGTCTAAAATCGGTCACAAATCTGACTTGATCTAAATTTTGCTTCTTCGGCCCAATTTTAGTAGTTTTTTCTTCCATTTTACTCTATTTATGATGAAAATTGTCTATTTCTGCTGTTTGCATCTACTTTATAGGTAAAATTAAGCTAAAAAAGCAGAAAGTTAACAATCTCAATGAACATAATTTTTTTAGGTCACACACTTTTGGCCAGCATGAACATGCTATTTAACATGTTCATGAGGTCACAGGTCACACCTTGTGAACCTATGGTCGAAATACTACAGTACATTCCTTGACTGGGAATGCAGAGGTGAAGGGGTTCCCACCAGTAGGTATTGGTCACAGCTCCTTTGCTGGACATGATGGGAATGAGCAAGGCCTGAAGGTTCAAGAAATAGTCGACCCTCTACAAATCAGACTACTGTGGAATTTCATTCAATTCATCGCACCTTGTGACGTGTGACCGGTGCGACGAAATCTGAATTCGTCGCGGCGCCGAAGGTGCCGTGACCGCGGAAAAAAAATTCGTCATTTTTCGTCGATTTTCAGCAAAATTTTACACATTTTGGGCCATTTTCACCTTCCGAATTCGTCGAAATGCTCCAGAACGTGTGACTCATGTGACAATTCGTCGATTTTGGGTAGGACCCGTGTTTATGCTGCGACAAGGTCGTTACAAAAAATGCGGACATTTTTTTGGAAAATCTGACCAAGGTTAGAACGAAATGCGGACAAATTTGAGATTTTGCGGTGAAGGTTGGACAAGAAATGCGGACAATGGGGTGGCCAAAGTGATAGGTCAGATGAAAATGCGGACAAGTGATCGATCCACTCCTCAACTCCGACCCTCGCATTACCTATTTAGTGTACTAAGTTCATTGTTCATTGTAGGCTCCTGTAGGCAACAGTCAAATTCAAGAACAATGGACAGTCCACAATTTTGCTTCATATAAAAGGTCGATGACATTGACTGCTGCACCCACAATTGACGACTACGACTCGGACTACTACCAACTACCGGGACTCTCGAAGCCATGGACATCTTCAACAACGAAGAGCTCCAGGCAGCCAATCCACGATGGAATCCAGATGAATGGATTTCTCGCGGGCGATCCTATCACGATGTCCCGCGCTACGTAAATCTCGAGCTTGCGCGGGTACAAGTCATCCCGTCCACGTATCAAGACCTCCTCCCACCCGATGCCCATTCCCAGCACAGTTCTACTTGAACTTTGCATCAATGAATCGACTCCCGCCATGGAACGCAGCTCGGTCAACTCGGAGCTCTGCGTTCCCGAGGCTCTTGACTTTAGTCAGATGCCACCGACATTCTCCCAACACCCAGCAATATTACCACCATCGAAATCCCCCCATTTGCAACCATTTTACGACTAGAAAACGCGCTTGGTCAGGCATGGTTAGACGGTGCTACATCAATTCGTGATTCACGTACCTCGCAGACACAGTATCTTCCGCTGTGGTATTTGACTATGATGCGTTCATTCTGGCACGCCTGTAAAAGTGCGGCCATCTGGAGCAACGCTTTCGTATGGCTCCACGATGGATCACCGGATGCGGAAGAGGAAGTGCTTCGTTCGCGGGCTATGGCCTGCGCATCATCAGTTATCGGCTGGCATGGTCCTGCAAAGACGCTCATCGACGATGTGCATTTTGAGTTCGTTGCCGAAGTCCTCGGTGATAATCACCTCTATGCAAGCATTGTTGATGTACTTCTTGGCTTGGCGGCAGATCGTCTCGAACAGCGCGATGGGCCAAGTGGCGCGATACACATTGCTGGAACAACTTTTGCCTCCGCAATCGCAAATGGAGCCTATAATCAATCCTCCGTCAGCGGCTATCATCTTCTGAACAAGTACTGTAGTATTTTGACCATAGGTTCACAGGGTGTGACCTGTGACCTCATGAACATGTTAAGTAGCATGTTCATGCTGGCCAAAAGTGTGTGACCTAAAAAAATTATGTTCATTGAGATTTTTAACTTTCTGCTTTTTTAGCTTAATTTTACCTATAAAGTAGATGCAAATAGCAGGAATAGACAATTTTCATCATAAATAGAGTAAAATGGAAGAAAAAACTACTAAAATTGGGCCGAAGAAGCAAAATTTAGATCAAGTCAGATTTGTGACTGATTTTAGACATGTTCACAGAGCTCTGTGACCTAGTGACCAACTACAATTAGGTTCACATCATGAGGCCTCGTGACCTGTGACACGAACTTATGGTAGTAATACTACAGTATCTCACCCTGTTCTCGCCCAAGTCTCCCCACAGAGAGCTATTCATTGCTCTGTATACTGTACTATTACGGCCAAGTCTTCACAGATTTTTCAAAAAAAAAAATTGATGGAAACCCGATTAGGATTTCCAGGCGATCGGCGGGGTCTGATAAGATCAAAAGACCCCCCGTTACGCGTTATGCGAAGATCAGCCCGTAATAGTACAGTAGTCCGCCCTCCCATTTCGCGGCATGCTTAATCAACTTCCGGAACGGGCGTGTTCAGTTCGGTGATCCTCTCGGGCGACCTCGTCCACGCGATTTTGCACGGCACTTGAAAGTCTGGCTAGAGCAAAACTTCTCAGTCAAGGTCGTAATGACGGACAACTTGCCTTGTGCAGTACAGACCAATGGATTTAACTGTCCTATGATCGCCGTCAATACCATTACCCACAATATCTTTGGTGACCCACTTTGGAGTGAGATGACCGGACGAGGACATCAGATTAGGGCGTTCTGCGAAGTAATGGAATCTATAAGTTATGTACAAGAGGTTGGTGTCTTCGGAAATCATGATGAAATTAGAAACTTACATATGTTGGAACGAGAGCCTTCGGGCTGCTCGGACAACCCGCTAGTGCTGCGTCGCGCAGCCTAGTATGAGTCGTATTGACTCACAGACTTTAGATGACTCCTTATGAGTCGTAGACTTTCTAGTATATAAGCTCGTGTATTACAGTGCCCACAATAACAATTTTACATCCTATGAACTACAACTAAACACACATACAAGATTAAGTGTGTACACCCAAACTACGCGATCAGCCGGACGTTTACCGCGTCCATCACACTACTCCACACTATCTGCGCCAACAGGTTATGGGCCCCGGCCTTAAACACTGATCCCGTAGAAGTATTCATTCTCCCACGAAACATACACAAAACACACACATAACACTATCCTCACACGTTAGCCAAGATGGCAGACTCCGGCTCTTCATCATATCGAATCGAGCATCTAAACGATACCAACTACATCCCGTGGAAGCGACGAATCATCGCCATCCTCCGTGACAAAGACCTTCTTGAGTACGTTGACGGAACCACGCAAGAACCGGTCCCAGCAGATCCCAACGCAATCACTTCAACCGAAGCAACGGCCATCAAGGGATGGAAGACGAAGGATGGGAAAGCGCAGAGTCAGATAGAACTCGCGCTAGGGGACACACAGATGGTACATATCTCAGGCGCGAAGACAGCTGCCGAGATGTGGAGTCAACTTAGAACTGTGAAGGAAATGAGAGGTTACCTAGGCATCATGTCGTATCGACGCAAGCTATATCGGACTGTTGCAGATGATTCAACGGACATACCGACTCACATCACTGAACTCCGGGAGATCAAGGACCAGCTCGCCATCATGGGTTTGAGCATATCGGATGTCGAGTTCCTAATCGTCCTGATTACATCGCTGCCCGAATCGTGGGACAACTTCACGAGCACCCATCTAGGAACACACAGTCTCAATACAATCACCCTGCCGAGTATGGGAAGTACGTCGAGCACCACGTCTACGAGCCCCCAAGTCATCTCATCATTTGAACTAATCGCCTTGATTCTTGATGAAGATCGCCGTAGAAAAGAGAAGTCTGGTGAAGCTGCAGGAGGCTCATCAGCAATGTTTGCCAAGAACAGTAAGCATACCCATAGGAGGGACGAATCGGACCCGAGCTGCTTCAATTGCGGCAAGCGAGGTCATATGGCGAAGGATTGTTGGGCGAAAGGCGGCGGAATGGAAGGAAAAGGGCCAAGAGGAAAAGGAAAGGGAAAAGGAAAGAGGGACGAGAAGCATAGCTCGAATATGAGCGCTCACCAATCCGGCGACGACAAGGATCGTCAGCACTCCGCTTTCACAGCCTCCGATAAACCCCACTTCGACGCACGCCTATCTCGAGACGTGTGGTTAGCTGATTCAGGAACCACTACGCACATAGCCAACAATCGTGCCTTCTTCAAGACATTTGAGCCAATCACAGGTGAGTCAATCACAGGCCTCGGAGACAGTAGGATACAAGCTGTCGGCCGCGGCACAGTTGTCCTCGAAGACTATGTTAATGGTCAGAGAGTAACGTCAGAGTTACGGAACACACTGTATGCACCCGATGCCATCAAACAATCTATTGTCCATCTCTCGTGTTGATGACGCCGGCGGATCCGTTACTTTTGAGAGCGGAAAGGTTCTGGTAAAGTCTAAGTTAGGCTACGTCATGATTGAAGGGAAAAAGAAGTACCGATTGTACTGGCTGAATGGCAAGGCCCAGATATCAGAGCATAAGGCCAATGTTGCAAGTACGCTAGAGTCAGAAAACACCTGGGAAGCTTGGCACCGAAAGTTCGGTCATGTCTCTAAATCCACATTAGAACTGCTTATCAAAGACGGCGCTGTCGAAGGACTTACACTTGATCCTAACAGTGCACCAGTCGATAATTGTGAAGCCTGTATCCAAGCGAAGGCGCATCGTGCGTCATTTCCTCATGAATCCAGTCGGAAATCGAATAGCCCCGGCGAGGGCACCCACAGCGACCTCTGGGGCCCCGCACGCGTAAAATCCACAGAAGGAAACCACTACTACATCTCGTTCACAGATGACGCCAGCCGCCGAATGACAGTCTTGTTCCTGAAGTCAAAGGACCAGGCAAAGACACGTGTTATTGAACACATCGAATGGTTAAGGAACCAGTTCGGGTATCGACTTAAATGGCTGCGTGTCGATGAGGGAAAAGAGTACCTAAACAAAGCTTTGAAAGATGAGCTTGCATCTCGTGGTATTGAGATACACCCGACTGCACCTTATTCCCCATCGCAGAACGGCGTCTCCGAATGCCTCAACCGAACACTTCTCGAACTCGCTAGAGCTATGTTGCTCGCGAAAAACCTCCTCGGCAGTCTCTGGGAACACGCGGTTACCCATGCTGCCTACATCCGGAATCGATCCTCTACGAAAGCACTATCAGCAGGAACCACTCCACACGAAGCATTTACAGGTGAAAAGCCAGATGTTTCGCATTTCAGAGAGTTTGGCTGCGAAGTATGGATATTCCCACCACTAGCTGTAGGGTATGAGCATTCTGTGTAGCTGTAGCTAGGTCTAATAGGACGCTCATATTCTAGCTGTAGCTAAAGCTTAGCTACAGCTAGGAATCAGGCTCATACTGTATCATTTCGACCGTAGGTTCACGCCTTGTGACGTGTGACCTCGTGAACTTATTTGATGCTAAGTTCATGGATGTCGGGCATCAGTGACCTCTCAAAACTAAGTTCACTGAAATTTTTGAAAGAGCATGTAATTTAGCTAATTTAGGGTACTTTTGAGGTAATTACTGCTAAATAGTGCTGAATTAGGAGCAAATTGACACTTTAGAGGCCATTGGCAGGTAAAATGTGATCAGATCCGAAAAAATTGCTGATAAACACCATTATGATGATTTAGGCCATTTTGTGACCGTTTAGAGCTAGGTTCACGGCTCAAAAAAACTTGTGACTTGCTTATCTAATAGGTTCATTTTTCGGGTCCGTGACCCGTGACGTGAACCTACGGTCGAAATAGGACAGTAGTCTAGACTCTAGTAAGATCACATGCTCAGGCATCTAGATCCAGGTAAGGTCACATGCTCAGGCACATAGACTCAGGTAAGGGCACATGTTCAGGCACATGGACCCAGGTACAATAAAGTTTTTGGTTAGGCAACAGTTAGGGTTAGGGTTAGGGGGGTTAGAGAGGTCAGGGTGCGGAGCGGGGAAAGACGTTAAATAATAATATTGAAGGAGTTGCCTAATTAAGCTAATAGTCTAATAAATGTCTTCCTTAGGGCAAGCTATGCTTGCCCTAAGTGAAGTATAAAGCTTGAAGTATAGGTAGAGATAGAGATATAATGTTAAAGATATAAGTATATCTCAAAGACTAATGGCTTAGTGGTTGAAGTGTCTGACTGGTTGCTTACATATGCATGGTCACAGGTTCAATCCCTGCTATTGACATATTTTGCTAATTATTAGTCAGTATGATTACCATATTAAAGCGCTATTTAGCCTCTTAGCTACAGCTAGAGAAACACATCATACTGTAGACTTTCATTCAATTCATCGGGCCATGTGACCTGTGACCGGTCCGACGAAATTATGGTTTCGTCGAATTACCATATATGGTAATTGCCGCCGCGGCGGAGCTGCGGCGGGAGGCTGGCGGGGGCCCCGCCGGGGACTTTTTTCTCAATTTTCGCGTGACTCTTGTGACTTTTCGTCGATTTCGGATCCTCTGTGACCCGTGACCGACGAATTGAATTAAAGTGTACAGTAATTGGTCTAGCTACAGCTAAAGAAAAGATGCTGATATTTACAGCTAGGACTCATATTCCGAGAGGATGTGAAGAAGCTGTCGAAACTGGAAGCTCGGGCAGAGAAACAGATCTTCGTCGGATTCGAAGATGGCCCGAAAGCAGTTAGATATTATGACACGAAGACACACCATGTCAAGATCTCAAGAAACTATAGATTCATTGATCCCGAGAAAGTACAAGTACTCGCAGAAGAGCACCGACAATCAGCTGAGGGGGAGTCAGATACATCCACCCAATCATCGGTGTCTTCAGCGCCTTCATCACGACCCACATCACCATCATCGTCTGTCTCATCATCAGAATCAGAGAAGATATCAGTGAAATCAGAACGCTCACCATCACCCATTCCAGGACCATCACATCCTGATCCTGTGATCCACCTCCCAGACACACATATCCACCACCGGCCACGCCCAAGCTTGAGACCGAGTATAGTCCAAAGTCGAACCCACTGAACAAGATCCCGTTACGCCTTCTTACTCGTCCTATCAAGGACATCAACTATCGACAATTCGGAAATCCGGATGCACGGTTACCAAAAGGAGACCGACCAAATCGCGGTTCTGAGCACCAAGCATCGAAAGTAGTCGAAGATGAGAATATGGCGCACTATGCATTTCGAGCATCAGTCAGGGACCTAGCAGACGGAAATCCAGACTTACCTCAAAGCGTTGAGGAAGCACGTCGATCACCCGCATGGCCAGAATGGGAGCGCGCTATCGAAACCAAGCTGGGAACACTGGGAAAGATGGGAACTTGGAAACTTGCAGAATGCCCAAAAGATCGGAAGCCCATTGGATGTCGTTGGGTATTTGATCTAAAAACAGATCAGCAAGGGAAAATCATGAAGTACAAAGCAAGACTCGTTGCGAAAGGATACTCACAGATTCCCGGAATGGATTACTCCGAAACATTCTCACCTGTCGTTCGACTCGAATCCCTTCGCGCATTACTGGCAATCGCCGCCGTTGAAGACCTCAAAATGAAGCAACTTGACGTCAAGGGTGCATACCTCAATGGGGAACTCGAAGAGGAAGTATATATGGCACAGCCGCCAGGATTCGACGATGGTAGCGGGCGCGTTTGTCACCTACAGAAAACGCTTTATGGCCTAAAGCAGTCAGGTCGTGAATGGAACCGGAAATTGCATGGGATACTCACTAGTCTTGATTTCGAGCGAATTGAGGTAGATCATGGAGTCTACATCCGCCGACTTAAAGATAAGTTTGTCATTATTACAGTATGGGTAGATGACCTACTTTTGTTCAGCAATTCGACAACCATGATATCCGCCGTCGAGGCCGCGTTGAAGCAAGAAGTCGAAATCAACGACATCGGAGAGCCCAAGAAAATCATTGGCATTGAAATCTACCGCGACCGAGAGAAGCATCAGATTCAAATCTCCCAAGAGCACTACATCGATGGTATCCTCAAACGATTCGGTTATGAGAACATGTCTACCGTCACGACGCCTATGGATCCGAATGTTGTCCTGCAAACCTGCGAGAAGGAAGGAAAGCTGCTGGATGGCCACGGACAAAGCTATGCTGAGCACATTGGATCATTGATCTAGCCAGCATCAGTAAGTCGTCCTGATATCGCGTACGCAGTCTCGAGAGTAGGCGCGTACAGCGCGAATCCAGATGAGAGTCACTGGACAGCAGTGAAACGCATCTTTCGGTACCTAAAACGTACACGTGGTCACCGGATCACTTACGAAGGCATTAACCCGGAACGAGACAAATCAATCTCTCTCTTCGACTCCTACGGCGCGTACAGCGACGCCGCCTTCGCCGCCAATCCTGACGACAGGAAATCAATCTCAGGACATATCTATTTACTCGCGAACGGACCAGTCGCGTGGCATTCGAAACGCCAACCCACCGTTGCGCTCAGCACAGCTGAGGCAGAATACTCCGCGCTAACAAGCGCTACTCGTCAAGCCATCTGGTTTAGACATCTCTTCCAGGCCCTTGGATTAGGAAATCCAGAGGAGCCAACCCTCATCTATTCGGACAATCAATCCGCCATCACCATCGCGCACGACCCGCAGTATCACGCTCGATCCAAGCACTTTGACATCGAAAATCATTTCATTCGTGAAAAGGCTGAAACAGGTATCATTCACGTTGATTACTGCCCTACTGACGAGATGGTTGCAGACATTTTTACCAAAGCTCTGCCCCGACCCAAACATGACAAGTTTACGATGGAAATGGGGCTACTAGCGGCTTGAGGGGGAGTGTTGGAACGAGAGCCTTCGGGCTGCTCGGACAACCCGCTAGTGCTGCGTCGCGCAGCCTAGTATGAGTCGTATTGACTCACAGACTTTAGATGACTCCTTATGAGTCGTAGACTTTCTAGTATATAAGCTCGTGTATTACAGTGCCCACAATAACAATTTTACATCCTATGAACTACAACTAAACACACATACAAGATTAAGTGTGTACACCCAAACTACGCGATCAGCCGGACGTTTACCGCGTCCATCACACTACTCCACACTATCTGCGCCAACAACATATTTACAGGGATATAACCCAGAGAACACTTCGGTTATCGACTTCGAGTCTGACCGTAATGTCAAAGACATCGCATCTACGTCCATTCTGTCCCATGAGCCGACAACATCCACTACCCCAATCGATGATGCGATGGACGTTGACCATTCAATTCCTGCACCGACACTGATTCCTTCGGAGTCTTATAACTCGAAACGTCAAGAACCAGATACAGAGAATGATCCCCAAGACACACCTCCTTCGAAACGTGTTAAATCCATCAACTCAAAACCGCTATTCGCTATCTTTGCTCCCCCCGCATCCTCTGTCCCTCCTGGTAATCATCTCTCCATCAAGGCCGGCGACGCTAAGCGTCAGAAGGGGGAGAGGCAGACCACGAAGCCCAAAGCGAAGACATCCAAGAAAACGAAGGTGAAGCCAGCAGATCTCAAGCCAGCAATTCCGGATTTCTTGCTAGATCCAGGACCAGGCGGCATGAGTATCTCGTTGCAGAATACACGGAAGATGCGACAGCAGGTTCTTGCTGGCATTTTCAAAGGCAGCAAGGTCAAATCAAAGAAGCTTCGCGTCAAGTGTTCGGAGAAAGGGGGAGACCCAGACGCGCGGGTGCTGATAGATGACCCGTTTAAGGTGATTTGCTCACGGTGCGAGAAGCCGATCCCACTAAAGGGTCCGTATGAACCTAAACATTTCCGCGACCACTGGCTCACCGATAAATGCACACCACCTGTTAAAGTTAAACCTGTCCAGACACTTGACTCATACATTGCTCCCATTACCGTAAAGGAACCTCCTTCACCTCCATCGCCTCCAATCGTCAAGCAGTGTCCTGGACTTACCCGCATGTACTGTAGCGTTTCAACCATAGGTTCGCAGCTTGTGACCCGATATGCTGCGAACTTACAGCGAACAGCTTCGCAGACCCTTAAATTCCCTTATTTGGACAGGCCCGCTGCAGGCGGGACCTGAAATTTCCGCTTTTGGATGCTCGTGCCTGGCCAAGAGGCTCCGTGATGCAATATGCTATATGTATAGGTTCGGTTCGTGGGGCTCCGTGACCCGATATGAGAATATACGGTCGAAACGCTACAGTACCTCCCTGCCATTGGAGAGTACCTGGACACTACTGTACTATTTCGACCTTATCTTCGCATAACGCATAACGGAGGCCTGTGAAATGAAGAGTTGAGGGTACCATAATGCATAACGGCCAAAATTGGGCCCCAGGTACGGCCCAAAAAGGAAATTTTTCAGCGCGGCGGCTATTGCCGCCGCTCCCGCCTGCCCATATAAGGAAATTGGACCCTGAATGAAGAGTAACATCTGTGAAGAGTATGCATAACGCATAACGCCCCATGAAGACAAGGTCGAAATGGTACAGTAGCGGAGCACCTGGTGGCGGCGCTGAGCACATCAACAAGTATGCTCAGCATTTGTATGGTCACCAGTTTCCCGGCCTAACTTCCATCACGGATGATAGGCTTACCGCGCTACATAAAGCATGAGTACGCACGTCTCAAGCGCTGGATCGAAAATGGCGCAATGACACCTCGCCGGATGTTATGGCCGTATTCTCTACCCGATGCACTCGACACTTCACTATTATGAAGTCTTCGGATCTCACTAATGCCAGGATTGTCTGCTCAGACTGCAAGGATGTTGCGGAATCAGAGGCATTCCACGGTATCTTGAACAAGAAATGTGAAGGCAACGCGTCAACCCTTAAGTACACACCGAAGATGTACGCGAATCCGACATAGGCAAAGTTATTTGTGAAGCGAGAAGGATTGGAATCGTTCCTCCACGATGTACGTTCTTCTTGATACGCTTATATTACGGAGTACTCATTATTTCTATTAGTACACTGAGTACAAGCAAAATCCCCTTCTTCGCTTCTCTCGTCTTGTTGTTGATGGAAAGTTCAAGGATAGCAAGGTGTTTCTTGGACTTGTGGAGGCGATGATTCTTGGGACTGAGCGTGAAATACGCGGAGTCGGGATGAAGAACTTCAAATATCAGCCCGAGTTCCGCGAATGGGCTGAATTGGTCCGAATGATCAGTCCTCGCCTGTATCGGAACATGGCGCAACAGTTTCGCATGGAGACACAACGTTCCATCAAGTAAGATTCGCCCTCTCGTAAGAAGCATGAGCTGACTATACAATTATCTAGGAACCGAGAGTCAAAATGACCGCGATACCCTCTAGGTATTCAACCGGAGACATATGAGTATGCGGCGAAGTACTGCAAGGATTACGAATATCCTCCTTCGCACCCTCTCGTTCTGTCGGTCGATGACACTAAGCTCTTCACCACGATGCAGCCACTATTCGACGGGCCGTCGAAGAAATAGTATCTTGTTGGCTGTCCTGGAGAGCAACAAATTCTGATCCCCGATATCGATGCTCTTGATGCCATGATGAAGGAGAAACATACTCCAGCAACCAAGGTATGTTTTTCTGACTTTTACATGTCCTGTCTAATCTCAATTTGAACCTTTAGCTGCG
>JADNRX010000318.1:0-62305 GCA_015501595.1 Hymenopellis radicata | reverse complement strand
GGACGCCTAAAAGTAGAGAAGCATTCGGGCTACTGGTGGACTCCGTTTATCGGAATTCCGGCCCGGGAATGTGTGGCCACGGATAGCGCTAAAATGTTTACCTGTGAATGTCAAGCGCAGATTAGTGTGGTTCCTGCTCCTGTATATCTTCGTCCATGTGCCCAACTAGATCAAAGAGAAGCTGAGGAATGACCCGCGAGAGGACACACTGTCATACGTTTTCCTCCAGAGAAGTTACGCGTATTGTGGGGTTTTCAGAAAGCATGCAGCTGGAGCGCTGGGCACACGCCTCCAAGAGTCGCACACCCCAAGACACGTCTGCAGTCACGTCAAGAGTTGCACACCCGAAGACGCGTCTGCAGTCACGTGGAACGGAGGTATAGAATTATGACTTAGCCTAGGGTTAGGGTCACTATTTCCAACCATAACCATCACTGTGTCTTCAGCTCAAGACTGTTGCACCGTCAATAGGAGAGTGGTCGCATTTTCTTTGCAGATGAACGTCGAATATTGGTTTGGCTCGCATTCTATGTTCAATTTATTATAATGTTGTTTTACAAGGTGAGCCTCAACCAATACCGGGATAGCAGAAAGCCTTGCTAACCTCACCTTTAGTAATAGCACAGCGCGACTACATCTAAATCTGAAACGCGTCCACAGTCGAGCTTTAATTTCTTCCCACTCTCGAGGATGCCCGGGAAATTGATTGCCTACCACGCCTCTACCAGACCCCGAAGGAGAAAGGTTGCGATCACACTGTTAGCGCCCCACCCTCCTCCATTTTGGGTGCCCGAAATCATTCCATATTATGGCGGCGATTGTCCTTTCGGAGCTTTGTCGAAACGTAAATGCCGCCTTGTATAAAGGAGACTGACTAGAGCCCACATGGTTCTACATTGCCCCCCTCTTTTGTACACACTATGTGAGTCGGTTTACTCCCCGGATGCCTGCATGGTTTCTAATGAAGACTCCCTATAGGTCGTCTCCCTGCGAGAAGACATTAGACTCGCGGAAGAGACCTCGGTCGCCTTCTCCGCCGGATGCATCCTCCAGTGATCAACACGAGAAGAAGCAGCACGAGAGTGTCCAGTCGCTAGCTTCCTCTCCTGCGACGCCGCGAGACTCTGGGCAACGGGTGAGGAGTACTTCTTCGGGTGGTCTCCATCGTGTGGTGCTTACTCGTTCGTGGGGTGAGGAGATGTCTTCGGGTGGTCGTGTGAGGAGATGTCTTCTGCGGGCGGTGACTCTGAGGGATGTCTTCTTCGGGCGGTGAGGGGTGTCTTCTTCGGGCGTGCTTCGACGTATGGCTGTGTTACGTGGGGTGTCGTCTCCTCTTCGTGTGTCTCTTCATGGGCGGGTCATCTCCTCCTCGGCTGCGTGTGGCTGTGCTTGCCTCTTCGCGTCATGCGGCTGTGCTTCGTGCGGGTCGCGGGTTCAATTCAGAGGCGTGGTGTGGTATTCTCAAATGAAAAGTTTCGTGTTCAAATCAGACGTGTGTTGGGCAAATCAATATATTTTGTACTACAGTAGTCCTAATATGGTAATTTAAACTACTCGCCACTAGGATCATAGTGCCCTGCTAAGTCGAGCTGGTCTTCTCGGCCGAGATCCAAACCGGAAGAGGTCCGTTACCCAGGCATGGGGCTGGTGAGTGCAGCAGTAGATCTCTCACAGCTACAATTAAAAAAAACAAGTCTCGGGTGCTGATTACGCTGCTCCAGGGAGGGCGGGCAGGATACCAGGCTAAATACCACCTGTGCGCAAGGTCGGTTCGGATGGAGGCAAAATGACCCCCACCATCCCAAATCCTGGCTCGCACAGGCCCCGTCTTGGGCAGCCGAAGCTGTGGTATTTGCCCCAGCACACACGGACGGCTAAAAGGTTGAATGAGTGAATCTCGCGCGAGTCACCGCGACGTACGTGCTGTCATCGAATTCGCAGCACTGAAGCACGCGAATCAACGGCAGAAAGCAAGAGAAACACCTAAAGGCGGTCAGAGTGTCATAGTCGTCGTGGTTCTAAATCAAGAGAAACAGTCAGAGCATGGTAAGGGTACTTAACAGCGAATGGGACTTACTTGAAGCACACGAATCCAGGGCAGGAAACAAGCGAAACACCTAGATATCGGTCACAGAAAGACGTCCTGGTCTGACAACATACTGGAGGACAAGTGAGTCAATGAGGATCATGAACGAGAAGGAATACCTGTACACACCCAAACTTGGAATTCAACACCATCGTTGAGAGGGACAACACGGACCATCAAGAGAGCCGAAACCACAGTGGTGGAGACAGACACGGCGTGGAGATGAGTGACGATAACAGGAGCGAACAACGGTGAAGCATAGTGACAGCATAATGGCAGGAAGGAAAGGTGGGTGATGAACTGCTCTTGGTTTCCGACATGCTTTATATGCGCTTCCAGTTAAGGTTTGATTTAGTGGGTGCGCGTCCGGGCCCGGAATCACTAAGCGAGTGACTCATGCGCAGTGCGCGCACTCCGTCGCATCAGAACTAGATAATGTGGCGAAACTGTTAATCTCAGCGTCTCTTCGCTCCCATGGTGTAGTTCGACGCGGCTTGTCATTACGAATCGATAGATACACATATCATTATTCTAGCTGGCGTCTGGAGTAGCGTAGCTCAAGAAAACAAATGTGATATTAGCCGCACTTCCTGTAAACTGCAGGGCAGGTTTGGTTACTGATCCAAAGAATATTACAGAATGACGACACGTACCTCGACTCAGTAAATACATGTTTTGAAAGCTTGGTTCAAGCGCTCCTTGACGCGCTAGGAGTCAGTAGCAAGTTGGATACTTGGAGGAATATAAGTACCTTCGTGAATTATCCACGCCACAGAATATCCTCAAGACGGGGACCTGAGCAAAGCGTTTGTCAAGGCAACGATCGGGCGCTAACACGCATCTTACACACGGGAAGATTCATCCGGCGGGGTCCTGAATTCGATCTGTGCACGAATGTCAGCTTGGACTCCCCATTCTGCCTTTCCCTCTTACCGTCACCTCCACGAACAACATCGACGCTCAAAACGCATATAGGCTGCTGTAAGCTCGTCTTTGCCTTCAGTCCGCTCGTCTGCTGAAATTCTATCGTCTCAGCGCGTTCTTGGAACTGGCGTCACGTTAGCATTGTTCGCGGCAAGACGAGCAAGTTCACCTCGATGCTATCATCACTTGGAAGCTAACAATTCAACAGATAGTGCCGTTTCCTGTAGTCGGTAAGCACAGTATGTTCCAGCATCCCGTTCGCAGGCTGATATTTAGTAGTCTTCACGGTGTCGACGGGAATATCGAAATTACCGGGCAGAAAGTGTGTTTGTGGCGACAGTTCTAGCGGCGTCGAACGGCGGACTCGCTCCATGCGTCGAGATCCGCGGTCAAAAGTTGCAGCAAGTCTGAGAAGTCGGGCAGCGTCGCGAGATGGTACGTCCAGTAGGAGTCATACGAGGCACGGTTGACACGTTTCAAAGAGGGAGACCGACTCAATTCGTCGAGAACCAAGGTCGGATTTCTGAGAGAAGAAAGTGAAGAAAAACAGGAGCAAGATTGGGCCTTGGCGAAGACAGTGTTCCAAGGTGCGTGGTCGCGTTAGACATTATTCGAAAAGAACTGACGCAGGATGGACCTGCAGACACCCATCAGCATCAAAAGGAGCCGAACGTGAAAGACGCAAAGGGTCGGTTATTAAGACGCCGGGGCGACATGACGGGCAGAGGCAGAAGACGTCGATCGCGTTGAATCCCAATCCGGCAACTTGATGGTTAGCCTTCTACCATCATCTACTTTGCGCACGAATCTCATTGCCCGCAGACACGACGCGCCAGCGCCTACGGCGCCTTGTATAACATCAAACTCCTCTTCTATAAACGACTTTCAGACGCGAATAACGCAGCCCAGATATTAGAGCAGCGTGGACGGCCTCGCCGGCCAGGCTTGGATTTTAGGAAAATGTGCGTTTTACAGCTCTTTTTCGCATCATTTTTGAGTTCATTCTGAGCGTAGATTTGCTTGACGGACGTACCTCGAAGAACCGAGTATTTGTTTCTCGGCCCCGTTTACGATTTCCAGGCCGATCCAAGAAGACAACGCGTACAGACACGGCGCCACCGCCTTGAGAAGCTAGCTGATGTGAAACGACCTCGTTGCCTTGGAAACAGCAAAGTTGACTCTTCGTCAGGCGTGGCTGTCCTCGCCGGACCGGCCGTTGGCCCATGCGAAAAGGTGTGTGTTTCGAGCTCATTTTGAGGTTTACTCTCTTACCCATGCTCATTAGATCTGATGTGCATCGGCATTAAATTCGGTACGTTTTACTCTGCATGGCGCGGTATTCCTGTTCTTATAACTTTCCACTAGACTGCGGGAGGCGGCTTCGCCGCCTCCTCACACATTCAACCCACTCGACGAGCAGCGCCCTGTCTTCGGAACACGAGATCTTGTGATGACTACAGCGGTGGTGGCCTCGCCGGCCCGGCTTTTTTTCTGGGAAAAGGTGCGAATTCTTATTATAAACTTCAGGTTGCATTCTGACCTCTTTCGTCAGTTCAATCGTCCTGTTACCATCAAATTTCACGCGAATTTCTTCTGTAGAGCCACTTATCCACCCTTGTTGGCGATCTGGATCTTGCTGGATTCGGTTTTTCCGACCGGATTGGGACGTTTTGACGGGGTGAACTTTTCCAGGTACGTCCTTGTTCTTCCCAGAATTGCCGCGCTAACGCGTTATTCTAGCGCCATAGTATCGCCTTCACTGCGCTGAACAGTGATGCTTCCGCGCCGCTGCGAGCTGTTCACTGCTGGGATAATGACGTCTCCGCACATGTCAACGCCACGCTTCTATGGAATCTCGCCTGCATCGAGATGCTGGTGCCTACGGATAGTCTTTCAAGGCCTTGCTCGCTATCTTCGATGTCGTTCCACCCCGTTGTTCGCTACGCCCACATTAAACCTTCTCAACCCGCCCAGGCCCCTAGGAATTCCAACGTGGTCTTACGACCATCACCCCAGCCTTCGGTTAATTTCGCCGCTGATGTCGATTTGGATCTCACGGATCCCGGATTTACAGACACATTGGGACGAGTTGGTGACCAATTTCGCAAGGTACGTTTTCTTCCTCTACTTCGGTTTCGAAGCTAATTACTTGGGCCAGTCTTTGGATATTCCGTCCATCGCACTGGGTAGTGGCCTGTTCGCCGCTGCACTCCGTCTGCGAACTCCTCGCGGCTTGGATAAATACGTCTCTCGGAAACCTTACGCCACACTTCGGCTTTCATCTCGTCTCGCATCGACGCATATTGCGGGGGGCCGCCATCGACACAAGACACCATTCACATTTCTCCGCTATTACTACGGCGTCTGCTAGTGTGAGCTTCCAAATCCGCCCAGGAATTCCAACAGACCTGTACTCAACCACGCAGCCTTCGGATAACTGTAGCCGCTGATGGCGATCTGGATCTGACGGAGTCCGGATTTATGGACGCTTTTGGACTTCTTGGTGACGAATTCGTCCTCTGTACGTTATCTTCGTCGCCTTCATTTCCTGAACTAACGACATAACTCAGTACCGGAACTTGCTTTGATGGCAGTGAGCAGCGGCGCTTCCACCGCTGCGCTCGCGCTCCTCGCTTCGCACTGCTAGGATAACGACGGTTCTGTACGTTCCGCGCCACCTTTCACTTCCATCCTCGGGCGGCTTCGACATTGGACTTCTGCTTGTCCAAGACGAGTCCACGGCGTATGTCTGCTTCGCTTAGAGGACGGCGACGTTGACGAGGGCTATGTTCATTTCGGTTCGTGCCTTCCTCATTTGATCACTTTCTCGGAGCTAACTCTTGTATAGTTCATATCGCGACGCATTGATTCCGCCGTGACTCGCCCTGCTTTGATGTTGGTTTTGTCTCCATTGGGACGAGGTTCGGCTGCGAGCATGATTCTCGCACAAGGCGAACTTTGACTCGTAGAATACATTGTATCGTGTGTAGGAGTACTCTTACATGTTGTAGCTATGCAGTAATGAAACCCACATTGTCTTACAACTCCTTTGTGCGAAAATGAGGGAAAGTCAAGAAGGAATAGAATAGACCCGTGTTACTTAGTAAACTCACGAAAGCGTATATCACGAATTAAACGTCGTTCGAGCTCTGTATGGCTACCAGAATACACTGTAGAGTATATTATAAGATCCTACCAAAACATGGTTAGTACCCCAAGTTGGACTAAAACACGGACACAAAGATATCCCACCTCTTGACACTTACGGAGGAGATGATATGCCCGAAACGTCCAACGACAACTTCTTGCGACGATGCGATCTGGCGGCCTCGAAAACTTGCGTAACCAGTATTGTGTGCCTCGAAGATGATGTCCGTCGGGTCGCCAAGTTGATTTCGTGTAGCCAATGAAATGTATTACCGCCGCACGTTCAGCGGGTAACCCAAGTCCTCCCAACGTTCTAGACGTCCTAAGGGCTCGGAATAAGCGGCGAAACATTGTGGTTGAATGGTGCCATACGGCTAAGGCACCCCCAAGTGATCGGTGGATCTTGAACTCGAACCACCACATGTCCGAGTTCAAGACGCTTACACTAACACGCCCTCGTGCATTCCCGCTCTCTTCGATGCCTTGCGAGCTTTATTTCACCTGGAGATTACTCTTTGACTTACGTAAGGCGCATTCCGATGGTCGCTGAGCCTGAGAACACGTTCTGAAGATGACTTTTCGCGTCAGACGCGCTGGGAGGCATCTAGGACCCTGCACATCGATAGCACGAGGATTTCCGGAACCCTATGACGTCTCTGGGGCATCAACAATCTTATCTGCTCGACCTCGGATGTGGGGAAATGACGCCAGTGGTCGTCTTCCTCCTCCGTCCCTCTGAGACTTTTGGGTAATACTCATTTCCCGCTCGATTCTATTAAATCTGACAACTGTATGAGGTGTATATACCCTGAATACACTATCTACGACTCTTTATTGGCCTCTGCACGAAATCAATTCAACGCCAAAGCGCGATTCACGCTGTGTCGCTGATATGCTGAAAAGGTTCGTACCTTTTCCGCGTTTCAAGGGGCTTGATTTTGTGCTGACTGATATCAGAACGTAAACAGGCGCCTTTCTCCGTTCTCGAAATGGTTTAATTGGCAACGCGAAGCGTTGCACCCATCCGGGTGAAAAGTGCATTCAGTAAGTTTTCAATAGCTCCGTGCCCAGGCGCTCCAGTATGACTCCCATCAGATTCTCAGGGGTAGACCCTGCAGCTAATTCCGGCGCTTTGAGTGTTGGAAGCTTCGTTCGAGGACGGGAAACTCGTTACGGCGCATTCGGGAGGAGGAGGTAAGTTTCATTTGGTTTGGGTTCACTGCGTATGTTGAGCTCTGACCTATATGAAAGTTCAACTCTTATATTTCCTGTAGTCGTATCCTTCTCGCTGTCTTTCGTGCAGGGCGGCCAATTGAACAGAACCGAGATTGTGTGGCGGGGCAATCTGCGCCCGAATATTGGAAAGATTTCGTTTGGTCCGACGCTCGCGCATCATTGCGGTTGGTTACCCGGATGTATTTCTGTCTCTGATGGAACCTGGAGGGCTGGAAATCGCAATAAAAGACGATGGGATTCTGCTTGAACCCATCATTCCCTTTCCCATTCTTCCCTTCTCCTACTAGTCCTAATCTGCTGTCTATGGCCATACTTTACCTCACACTTTCATCCTTCCTTTATCCCCGATGTGTCTCTCTGTTGTGCCCGCCGCCATCATCAACGCGTTCCCGACGCGTTCAAAACGTGACGAGGTCCCTGATGTGACATGTACGTTTTCTCCTTCCCACCATCATCGTTGATTGGTTTGCTCACTACCGCCCTCCCTCAGCGCCTTTTCTATCGGTATTCGACGCTCTGGCATGTCTATTTGTTTGCGTCGTCGACGACTAGCTCGCTCAACTTTCTTCAGATTTTTTCTGTGTGCGCTGTCTAGCGCGACGTGGACGACATTGTCGCGCTTGGCTTGGTGTCCTCTGTTATTGCCGCCTGCTACTACTTACTCGGTTCGTCGTCTTCTGGCCCGTTATAAGCCCTACTCATTCCCCAACCTTTTACCAGATGTCGAGCAGGCCGTCGGGAACTCGTTTTGAAACTTTCACGGTAAGTTCACCTGTCCTACCTTCTCTTAACCTATTCATT
This sequence comes from Hymenopellis radicata, assembly GCA_015501595.1. NCBI lineage: Eukaryota > Fungi > Basidiomycota > Agaricomycetes > Agaricales > Physalacriaceae > Hymenopellis > Hymenopellis radicata. The sequence continues at coordinate 54,111 of JADNRX010000318.1, read as the reverse complement.
CCCTCGCTCTAGCTCTGTGCCCTCTCCACCAACGGTTCGAACCCTGCAAGGCGACGACTGCTTCGGACGACTTTGCCCGCTCGTTAACACATAGGAATTTAAAATTGTAAGGAGACCTCCTTCATTTGTTTTAGGTTCTGCTGATGCCTCTGACAGACCTCTGGACTACGGGATGCTTTCCTCTTACGCTGCGCGGCGATGTTCGGGACGTTGTCTTCGCGACGCGTCCTTTTCCCATTTGGTTTCGCGCCGGTGGGAAGGCGAAGATGACAACGCTGCTCCGGATACTGGAAGAGGACAGATTACTGCCCTGTTCTTCGACAGCACACTCAGCATTGCCCGAACGGGCGTCTTCACCAAGACCGCCGCCATACCGCGAAGGAAACGTCTTTGGACAGACCCCGGAGCGCTGGGTCGACGGCGACGGGTGATTCTGACCACTGGCCATGCTCGACCTTGGCCGGCTTGCAGGTATCGGCCGTAGATCCTTGGCTTTATATGTGCTAGCGGCACCAATATCAGGAAGCGCGGCTGTAAGTGTTGGCCAGCACTTGTTCACGGTAAGTTCCCCAATCCTGTTTAACTATGTACTCATTGTTGATAGGATATTCGTGGACTAGTCGCTGCAGGTATAACCATTTGACTCGCACAGTAAGCCGACTTTATTTGCCTTGTGCTTCTCACTGACTTCGTAATAGTCAGACCCTCTCGACGACCGAAGCGCCTTATCTTTGCCGTCACCCTCTTGGATGACGGATATCGTAACTCGTTCGTCAACGATGACAGAACCTCACTCAACGCGGCTCATCTGGAACGTCGTCTCTGGCTGGTGTGTATGACTGGGGATGCCCGACGTGTTTCCGCCATGATGTAGGGCGCGACGTGGGGATTGTGAGCCCCCACGCAGAGGTCGCTTCTAGGGATGGCGACTCCAGCACCGTCTTTACCCAGCGAGGACAGCACTGGCAGCGAAGGTAAGACTATCAGGTTTGCCCAATTCCTTCATAAGCCGATCTTATCCTTTAGATGAGAGTGGGAGGGCGTAGGACGACTGGAATCTGAGGAATCTCGCCGTACCATGGAGGATACGGTCCTACGACGTGCGCCGAACGCGCAAGACGTGGCGCGAGTGGTGGGCGGGATGGTCTTCGACTTCAAGGCGGAGGGTGTGATGTAAGTGTGGGTGGCGGATATTGTTGTGAACCCTCTTGCATGACGGCGCCCTCTCGTCACACCATCGTGAGCTTTTCAATTTAGGTCTATTCTTACCCAGTTGACCTTTTGTTCTCAGGACTTGTATTTTGGCGATCATCGGCGTCGGACTAGACGTCTTCTCGACGACGTCGTTCCTCGGTACGTCTTCCGTAAGGCTTGTCAACACTGAGTACATACTAACATCGTCATCTTACTAGACTTGGACCGAAGTTAACTGGGGGTTATTTGCCGTTGCTCCAAGCACCACGCCGAGCTACGCATACTTTGACTATGGATCTCCCGCCGTCTACGTAGACTTACTTGATGGCGGGTATTTCCCGGTTCTTCGTATAGTCTAGATAGCGGTAGTACCTTAGTCTACATTGTATCTCTGAGTTGTCTAGGTACTTGATAGTAAGTTCTCTCTCATTCCCTTACACTCCATACTGACATAATGCCGTAGTATATGGGATTTGACCTCCTCTCCCCATCCCCCACATCAACGCGTGATGACCAGAGACCCAGGAACTCGCGTATCGTGTCGAATGTCGCGGTGTCGCAGTGGTGCGTAGGACCGCTGATACCAAATTCCAGTCCTCGGCACCGTATACGATTTGAGATGTAAAGAAATCCACCTTGAGTATAGGCGGGCTGTCAACGCGGTCTCCAATCCCGCTTTGAATACGTCAGAGGCAAAGAGTCCGACCGGTTTGTTATTTTAGCTAAAGGAAACCGACCTGGTAGGAAGACGAAAGTCACATCTACCGACGTCGTTTCGTCAATGACAGTTCATAGGCTTCTCGAGACCTGCACGCGATGTACTACTACCTCATCATACATGAGAGCGATGTGGCCGCATTCGTCTGGTGTGTCTTTTCGCCAGCGTTGAGGCCTGCCCGCTTCTAACTCTTGGGGTGTTTATAGGAGTCTTCTGGTGCGTGTTTGCGGTATATACACCCTTTTCACCAACGTGCTGTAGGTTCCACCTCTCATTAACGTGGGTTACTTGGAATTCTGGCGCTCGTTCTGTTTCTAACGGGTTTCTGAACAGGGCATCGAAGGCGCAATTGTTCAAACGTACGTCTGCTGCCCAAGTCAAGTGCTTTGATCTCATAACTTATCACAACCTAGATTCTTCGCATGGAGAATCTATATCAGTGCGTGATCGCTCTCCTTCAATCTTCTCAGACTTGACAGTGGCTTGATGCAGTGAGTGATAGGAACATGCTTCTGTTTTCTGTTATCGTGCGTGGTCTGGTCTTCGTCCGATTATGCGCAGACCGTGAAACTGTTTCAGTGCTCTTTGGCGGTCGCTCAACTGGGGCTCTCTTTCGGTGTGTCTTCTTCTTCTGCCTCTAGTGCATCAGTGGACTGATGATCTATTCTCATGACCTTAGCTGTAACAATTCAAGGGTGCGTTTTCATCTAGAACTCATTGATACAGTGATTCGATCACTCACTCATATAGACTACGGTTCCCAAACTTCGCGGAGACGCCGACTGGATCCGAACACGTCGTCTCAGCGTGCTTTGCGATTGTGGCTGCCACCGACATCATCATCACTCTAAGCCTGTGCTACTACTTACACATCCGAAAGTCCGGACATGAAAGGTACGATATCATGACAGTGAGGCTTCAAACTAACATGATCCATGATAGAACGAATGGTATTGTCAACAAGCTAATTGTGCTCACAATCAACAACGGAATATTCACGAGTGTCGTTGCTCTTGCTGCGTTTGTAACAAACCTGGCGGCTCCTACAACGATGTGGACGTTCGCGTTGTGTTTCTTCTTGGGCAAAGGTTCGTGTCCTTCGTCCTTGATCTGCTTCTCCTCCTTAATGCCCTCAGCGTACACGAATACACTTCTGTCTAGGTACATCCGCCATTCCTCCCTGCGTTAAATTGACCTAACAGCCACGTAGCCTGAATTCCCGTACGACATCTCGGCATGTATTCGAGAATCCGTCGGATCTCCCGCTCACCTCTTCGTCGATGGGGAGGAAACTCCGAGTGAGTCGTCAGAGTGATAAGCGCTCGTGTCGCTCTGATCACGTCGTAGACCGTCACGTCCGATTCCGAGTTCACCATGTCCTCGCTTTCTCGTGGGAAGGAGAAGGAACAGGATGAATTTGCGACTGGAAATGTTGTCGGTGTCGGTATGGGCAATACCACAGGTTATTACAGCCCTGAAGCGCTGTACATAACCCGCGAGGTTGAAACGTTTACAAGCTAGTCAAGGCTGGCCTCGATTCCGTAGGATGTCGCGGAAGAACAGTGTTGGTATAACGCGAGATGTCATGTATGGCTCGAGGCTCCGCTGTATGTAGGATGGATCTTAATAACCGAGGTTAATAATACTCTCGCCGCCGCAAGCGAAGTCCACGATCAACCTCCAACTAGTCGTCTGATCGCCGTACTACTCAAACTTCTTCACAAGCGATATATGGACGCCTAAAAGTAGAGAAGCATTCGGGGGACTCGGTTTATCGGAATTCCGGCCCGGGTATGTGTGGCCACGGATAGCGCTAAAAAGGTTTACCTCAGCGTAATACCTGTGAATGTTAAGCGCACAATAGTGTGGTTCCTGCTCAGGTATATCTTCGTCCATGTGCCCCAGGATCAAAGAGAAGCTGAGGAATGACCCGTGAGAGGACACGCTGTCATACACAGTCCCTGGTCGAGCAAATCTTCCTCCAGAGAATTTAGACGTACTATAGCGAAGCTCGTGGGAAGCATGTAGCTGGAGCGCTGGGCACACGCCTCCAAGAGTCGCACAACCAAAGACGCGTCTGCAGTCACGTGGAACCGAGGTATGTAAGAAATTAGAATTATGACTTACCCTAGGGTTAGGGTTACTCCATTTCCTTCCAACCATCACTATGTCTTCAGCTCAAGACTGTTCCACCGTCAATAGGAGAGTGGTCGCATTTTATTTGTCAAATATTGTCTTGGCTCGCACCCTATGTTGTTTTACAAGGTGAGCCTCAACCGATACCGAAAGCTTTACTAACCTCACCTTTAGAAATTAGCACAGCGCGACTACATCTAAATCTGAAACGCATCCACAGTCGAGCTTTAATTTCTTCCCACTCTCGAGGATGCCCGGGAAATTGATTGCCTACCACGCCTCTACCAGACCCCGAAGGAGAAAGGTTGCGATCACACTGTTAGCGCCCCACCCTCCTCCATTTTGGGTGCCCGAAATCATTCCATATTATGGCGGCGATTGTCCTTTCGGAGCTTTGTCGAAACGTAAATGCCGCCTTGTATAAAGGAGGCTGACTAGAGCCCACATGGTTCTACATTGCCTCCACTCTTTTATACACACTATGTGAGTCGGTTTACTCCCCGGATGCCTGCACGGTTTCTAATGAAGACGCCCTATAGGTCGTCTCCCTGCGAGAAGACATTAGACTCACGGAAGAGACCTCGGTCGCCTTCTCCGCTGGATGCATCCTCCAGTGATCAACAGGATAATCGTATCGAGAAGCAGCACGAGAGCGTTCAGTCGCTAGCTTCTTCTCCTGTGACGCCACGAGACTCTGGGCAACAACAGTGTTCTGTCGAGCACATCGATAGGACGTCGGATACACGCAAACGGCCCCGTTTTCTATCCCCGCCACATCTTACGGCGGACTCTGATGGAGAAGAGGAACGTCCCGTTACGCCCTTTGACTCTCTGCCCGACAAGGAATGTCTTCCACCTTCGCATAAACGCGTGAGGTCTCCTTCTCCTAGCAACTCGCCTTTGCCCACCCATCAGAGGAGCAAACGTCGAAGGGTCGGGCTAGAAGGAGCGCTGTTGGTGGACCTACATCCCCCCGACAAAGTGCGAGTACCAAAGCGCGCGCGATCGGCTTCTCCGCAGCGCAGTATCAAACGTCGTAAAATGGAGTCTACCCCGAAGCCGACGCAAGTTATCTATCAATCCGAACAGGGCGTAGCGCTGGATGTCTTTATACTCGTCAGCCGCCTCATCGCTGATAAGTAAGTTACATTTTATCTCCTCGTCGTTCCAAGAATGACCATTTATACCATCGTAGGGAATTTTCTACGTTGTTTGGCTTCTATGCACCCGAACCCTCAAGTGATTTCTACGATGAGCTATCTTCCCTTCCTCCTCCTACAAACCATCCCACCGTACCATTCATCGTGCGAAACAAAGGCGTTGTCGGGACTTGGTTGGAACAGGAGGCGAATCTTGGTCGACTTCCGCCTTCGCTTTTGCTTGAAGAGACACATAAAGTCATCACTCGTCGGATGCTGAAAGAAATTTGGGACAACCATATGGACGAAGAAGAGCAGTACTCCTATAAGAAGTGCATCCTCCAGCTCCTGGCGCTTTACAACAGTAGGAACAGGCCGGAAGGCTCCAAAAAACGAGGCAAGGCACTTAAGCACAGCGACTCGAAAATCTGGTCGCGTGCGAGACGCGAAAAGCGTGCCTCCGCCATCGAACGGCTCGGACGAGCTCAGGCTCAACCATCGGTAAGCCATATACTCCTTTGTACGTGTCGTATTCATATTCTAATGATACGGCTCAATGCCAGACTTCGAGCGCACCTGCTCACCTCAGCGATCACGTTGTACATCAAGAAGCCGAGGCTCAAGGATCTCAGGCGTCGATTTCATCATCGCACTTCGCCCTTAACCCGGCCCACTGGCAAGAAGACGGCTATCCCAGAGCACCGCCTCCCGTCCATCCATATCGTCATGCACACGAAGGAGCATATCCATATCTCCATCTACCGAGTCATCTTCATTACTCCTTGCCTATGCCGTACATGCTTCCGAGCACTGTGGGGGATCACGCTGATTTGAATCACGACCCCGTTGCATCGCTCAATCGCGAAATATCTGCGGGCTTTCCCAGTACCTCGTCTGGGATTGGACATTCCACTCCCGCCGCATCTAGTTCGTACACCACCGGCGAGCCATATTCTTTCTCTCTTCAGACGCTCGTCCCTTGGCACCCACCGTCGTCTTCACCATCATTATTCTGGAACGAAGCCGATCATCAGTTCCATTATGATAGCGGTGCTCGATCGGAGCCCGCGTACACGTACCCACAGCCGGTGACTATCAGACATGGACACTGGAATGCGCCCCTTCCCACCCACAAGGCTGAAGAACTAGAAGGCGCTTCGCAGACACACGCTGCAGGGGTATCTGTGATCCACGCTTCTCTTAAGCGCGAGGACAGTGGGGGATCGTCTGGACTTGCATATCCATCGCCTTCAGGGGAAGATCTATCAGCGAGGTCGTCGTCCATTCCTCCGCAGACAGATGTGGCCTGTTCGCCAAAGTCTGGACTCAATTCGTGTACGGCGGAGTCATCGACTGCTCCTGATGCGGAGGGAGCGCAGTTGAAAGCAGAAAGTCCGGATATGCCCACACCGATGTTAGGGGCGCAACCCAAACAGGAAGCCGACGATGGAAGTGTAGCGGGACCTTCAGTGCTTCATGGCTCGTATCCGGATTTCTTGGCGGGATTGCCACGGCAGGTTTCTGGATTACGCTCCCTTTTGAAAAAGGAAGAAGCACCGCTGTGTGTGAACCCGGCCAATCTCAGTCTTAGTGCGTCGGAGGGGAAAGGGAAGGAGGAGGAGAAGGCTCGCGAAGATAACAGCAGGGAGAATTCGGTGGAAGTGTATGAGAGATATCTGAATCTGTCGTGGGGGCTCGAGGATATTTCGCCTGATCCTGGTGCCGGGGTGAAACCGTCCGAAGGCTATGACGGTCCATTCCCGCTACCGCCTGTCATGGAAGGTGGACGAACTGGTGACGCGGAGACCTCTCATGAGTATGATGGGCCTTTTCCGTTGCCGCCTTTCACGGCGTCTGGCGAATAAGTGGGTGGGTCTTTTATATAGCCCTGTCTGAATTATAATGAAGGGTTGCATGTATGAATTTGCCAGCAATGTATGTATAGTTATTTATCATGTAGTATGTAATGTATTTACAAAATGTATCTGCCGGACGTTGCAATATTAGTTGTAGAGATTATGAAGGTGCAGTGCTCTTCTTCATCGTTGAGCAGGGCTTTGAGCTAACACTTGTGGGTCCATGTGGATCGGAGTCATTTCGGGCAAGTTTTGCCATTTCCGCAGTTGATCTTCTCTCTAACCACGATTTTGAACTCACAAAAACGTATCTAAAACACTCTTTCCGCCGTCTGTCCTGACAAAGCATCCGTCAGGCAGATGAATGTCAGCAAGCTCGAACGGCAGGTAGCCGGACTGCAGGCTTACCCGTCCTTTGCAGAGGTCGGCGGCATGGTTTTTTGATGATCTGACGACGATACGCTTTCCATGAGCTTCACTATACGCGTAACTTCTCTGGAGGAAGAAATATGCTCGCCCAAGGACTGTGTATGACAGAGTGTCCTCTCACGGGTCATTCCTCAGTATCTCCTTGATATCATTTGGCACATGGCACGAAGATATACATGACTGATACTTACAAGACCAGGAACCACCCTAATCTGCGCTTGGCACTCAGTCGCCACACATTCCTGGGCCAGAATTCTAAACCGAGTCCACCAGGCAGCCCGAATGCTTCTCTACTTTTAGGCGTCCATGTATCGCTTGTGAAGAAGTTTGAGTGAGGTCGATTCAGGCGTGTGGTTGCAGAAAAAGAGCTGAACATTTGGCAACCGATTGCATCGGCTGGTATCTCCGAAGGCCGACGGCATGTATTACGGATTGCGTTATCTCTTTCGTCAACAACTCTCACATTGACGTCCATGTCGATGTTTCCAGCAAAGTACGAGGCGCTTCCAGTTCACGTTAACGAAGACGGGAAGCCGTCGCCAGCCAAAAAGCGCTGTATTGCTCGCATCCTCGCTGCTACAGTCCTGCTTGTCATGCTGCTCACGACGTCGGCGCGCTTTATCTCGCGACGGGGACTGTCTGGCATCTTTGGCATGAAATGCCATCACTCTGCTGCCTTTGGTGGTTTGCCTACGTATTATACACTGCCTTCAGGCGACAAAATTCCGTCTGTAGCACTTGGTACGTTGTGTCTTAGTGCATTTCCGTCAATTACTAATCAAACGATAGGCGTATGGAAGGCAGGTAAGGACGAGGTCGGCCAAGCAGTCAAGGTTGGAAGTAAAACAGATTCCTACTATACTTTCTAACTGATGTACAGACTGCTTTGAACGTCGGATACAAGCACATCGATGGGGCGTGGGTCTACAGAGTACGTGTTTATCACTTATAATACCCAACAAACGGTCCAACAATTGTTACGACGATAGAATGAAGAGGAGGTCGGCCAGGCATTGGTCGAATCTGGCGTCAAGAGGGAAGACGTCTGGCTTACATCCAAGGTATGTCCTTTGAGTTGTCGACTCTACTTTGACTGAACTCCATCCAGCTCTGGAATATCTTCCATGCTCCAGAAGACGTTGAAAAAGCCCTCGACATTTCACTCAAAGCGCTCGGTGTTGATTATCTCGACCTCTACATCATTCACTGGCCGCTCGCCCTAAACAAGGACGGTTCTGTATATAACAAGGAGCTCACGAGAACCCGTATCCGACCTGGAAGGCACTCGAGGAGATGGTCGACAAAGGCAAGGTCAGGAACATCGGTCTCAGCAAGTACGTGCTATGGTTATATCATTGATGTTACTAACGCTGACGTCGTTCTAGCTTTAGCATTCGTCGTATGCAGAATCTTACCGCCAATCCGCTCAAGTACCAGCCAGCCGTCAATCAAGTTGAGATCAACTTTTGGTTCCCTCAGGTCGAATTACTAGAGGTATACTCTACGCGCTGCAAATATTCATGAACTCACCTGCGATACTAGTGGTCTAAAGAAAACAACCTGCTCCTCGAAGCGTATTCTCCTCTTGGTTCTGACGGACGCGTCGGTGCATCACTGAGTGTACCTGAGGTGAAAGAAATTGCCGCTGAACTCGGTATCACACCTGCTCAGGTTATCATCTCCTGGCACGTCCAGCGTGGGGTACGTTGTCTCTCGTCTGGTCGTAAGTTTTGCTTACCGCCTCCAAACCAGACTGTCGTTCTTCCTAAAAGTGTTACGCCGTCTCGCGTGGAGGAGAACCTACACAGTGAGGTTCTTTCCCCTTATCAAAGTGCAGCTACTAATGATCTGGCGGTTGTAGTAACGAAGCTTCCTGACCGCTTGTTTGAAAAGCTGGAGAATGCGGCTCGTGCGCATCCACCTAAAAGAGGGCTGAATCCAAGCAAAGGCTGGGGCATCCATTTCGATATCTTCGATTGAAAGAATGTATGTATATTGTTTGAACCAACCGCAAGTACTGTGCTTTGTACGTATTCAACGTTGCGTGATTGTCTGGAAGATTGATTGCCTTATTATCCGGGACATCTGCTGTGTCGAGTGACATCCTCGTGACATCCTATCACCAAGGTTGACAAGAATCAGTCCAGAATCGCCTTATTATCCGTGACATGAGTGACATCCTATCATGACCTCCACGTTCATCACGACCATGTCGAACACCGCGAATATGCCACGTACGCCCTCCCCGCACCTCGTAACTTCAACTAATTCATATTTGACCAGTACCTACCGAGCCCGAAGACGACGGTATTGGGTTGCTTCAAAGCACATTCGCTACCCTTCGCGCGGAGAACACATCCATCAAGCAGACGAATCTGCAACTTGAGGGGCGGGTCCAAGAGCTCGAGGCTCAGCTCGGACACGCCGAGGGGGGCAAGTGGACGAGCATTCGCAAGCGCAAAGGGTTGATGCTTTGGGTGCTTGCGGCGCTGGTGGTCGTTGTTGTGTTGTACAAGAGCATGCGTTTCGCGCAAGGTCGGCGAGGCTTTGGGCTACGACCTGACGGAGAGCTGTGGGTGCCCAAGAGAAGCCCTAATTATCCGGGCAAGCCTGTCGATGATTTCATGCATCTTTGGCAATGAAGAGGACGGCGGTTGTCGGATGAAGTGTCGCATTATGGGATGACTCTTGCGTACGATACTGCTGTGAACCTATACTTCTGCGGATTCAGGATCTGTTATGCCAATAAAGTTGCTTGGGCTTTTGAAAGCCGGCAATAGAGTGGCAATAGCCGAACTGAGGTCATGTGACGACTTTACCGTGACCGAAGCTCGAAAACCGGCCGGACACTTTGCCTCTGACGTATTCAAAGCGGGATTGCAGCCCTCGTTGACAGCCCGCCTATACTCAAGGTGACCATGCAGCAATTTCTTGGAACGCATGCCGCAGTAGGAGGATTGCTCTACGTCTCAAATCACATACGATGCCGTGGACTGGAATTTGGTGCTCACGGGCGGTTCAGGAGCAGGCGCTGAGGTCATCGAAAGGATATATTTTGAACCGGCCCATCGGTTTGCGGTCAAGTTAGACTTCTAGCCGCGTTATGCGGGGACACTTCTCGACAACACACGCACAACATCCATCCTCATTTTCACTTGTCCTCGACGGCCCACAAAATGGCAAGTACATGGTGAGTATTGTCAAAATTGTGGAGACATTCTATCTCATCAACGGCAGAAGCCATATTACTGCGGATGGGTTAACGACACTGTCTTCAAGTAAAGTCGAAGGTAAACACTCCCCAACAGGGGGATTGATTTCTGGGAATGACTTGAGTCACAGACGCTCTTTTAGCGCCCTCTCAAAGAAACGTTTGACTGTGTTTCTCGACAAAGGGCCACAAGAGTGTGAATAGCATTGGTGAGGCATACTTTTGGTACGCTCGGTTGACTGCTCATTACCTTGTCCCCTCATCAGTCTGCCAGAACGCGCATACTCAACATGCCGCCCAACCCAACCGAATTCTGGATTGGCCTGCCACCGTTCCTTTTCCTTGTGAAAGGAGGTAGTCGTCCTACATATTATGCACAAACGCATACAACTCTCGTCAACCTTGCGCGCCTGTATACCGACGGGCCATCGACCGCTGATGGGGAAACGGTAGAGGTGCGACAGTATGAACATTGTCAAAAGCTTCACAGAATTATGACCGTATGTCGGAATCTGCTCTGTCCATTCACTGTGGCTGATTTCTTATTCTAGGACAAAACATTCCGGGCGAACGTGCACCGACTACAGCAAGGAAGTCCGTTCACCTTGCAACGCTCTGACACAAAAGTGTGGGTCGAACTTCGGGCGAAGTCTGAGACCTGGGGATCAGATGAACCGGGCTCGCTCAAGGAGATGAAGGCTGCCGCTGAACGTTCCATACGCGAACGATATCGGTCGCCAAGTCCGGCGCGCTCCTACATCATAATTTCTTCGGATGAAGAACAAGATGAGGATCGCACGCAGAACCAAGGCTTACATGTACGTCGGACACCCTACATCAAGCGGGAGCCTAGCCATGAAGTAGAGCTTCTCGCTACGCCTTCACCCACACCCGCTCGAAGTCGTAATGTGACGACCAACGCGAGAACTGTTCGCAGTCAGTCGCGGACTGTTAACAGGACGAGCTCTGTTCGCTCTGTCCTCCCTTCTAGGATTCCTACCTTGCGTTCCTCAAACGCCACCGCCGCCTCTACTCGTCGTCCACATACCATTAAAGCAGAACCTCGCGATCATGTTCTCCCCTCGCCAAGTCATGCTGTCTCTAACGCGCGCCGTGAAGTACAGGTCCTCATACCTGCCTTCGCTAAAACTCTTGTTGGCGCGAGAAAGCGGAGTAACGCTGGTCTTGGGCATACTAAATCTGAAGCCATGCAGCCTGCCATCGCACATAACTCTGCTGTCAGTGGCAATGCGGCTGCCAATCCCCCACCATGTCAGCCTCGTGCTCCCTTCAACAATCACTCGGGTTTGTTCTCTTCCACCCACCGTAGCGAAGCGAAGCGCCGGCGAGGACGGAGTATTTCGTCAGAAACTAGCGCCGATACGCCTCCTCCGACTCGTTTACGCACGTCTCAGGATCCTCCTAAGACCTCCGTCTCTACAAAGACGCAGGCCCGGGCGCAAACCACCCTTTCTGAGCTCTCAGCTCTTACGGAGTCATCTCGAGCCTCCGTAGAGTCCGATTCTTTGGACTCCGGGGTTTCTGACTCAGATCTGCCTGTGAATTATGCAGATCTACCCGTAAGCGCTCTGCTCAATTGTGGCGTCCATGGCAAGAGTTTGTATAAGATATTGTTGGGTCGCAGAAAGGAGCAGGCTACAACTCCGGTAAGTGCTCGTTGAGATATCTGTTATCATGATGTTGATTGTGCTCTCCTGCAGTGCGGCCAGTGTGTAAAGAAAGGCAAGACCTGCTTCATCGGGAGGTATAGTAAACGTGGCAGACCTTCGAAGATTTGCATATTCTGTCAGTCCTATAATATTAGGTGTTCATTGGGTGCCGGAAAGCATGGCAGGCGTGACGATCAATGAAGTAACCACTAAATTAACCATGCCGTAGTTACCTGTATGTTCCAAACAGTGTGAATCTTGAAGCTGTAATTAAATGTGACCTGCATGTTTAACATGGTCCATCATTTGAGATACCACCAGTCGAATGGTCCACGATGGTCGCGCATGTAAACCCTGCCCGGGCGCCTGTTATGGTCCCTCCTTATTACTTAACGCCGTCCTCCTGGATTTTTTACTGGATCAGCCCAGCCTTTTTCGCGAGGTGTACGCATGACTAGCGAATTAATAACTAAAGTTGACAGGCCTATGGCCTACTGTTCATAACATGTCGTAAATATCATTACATGCCGATTCATTATCTACTTTCTAGTGGTCACCTCACCACTGGTCTACCGGGAAATCGCCCCACTTCCAATCAGGCTTGTCCTCTGCAAGCTCCTGCCAATCATCATCCGGAAGAACCGGCCGCACATCAACCCTCAACCCCGAAGTCGCACACAGGTACGCAATCTCCTCCTTCTCCCAACTGATATCAGCCTCCATATCCGTTCTCAATATCAGCCGCTTGAACGCCTTCCACTGGTTCGCGAAGCCAGACCGCCGTTTCATCTGACCAACCGCGACGACGACATGCAACATGTCGGCGAGATCGACGGTAGCGTCCAAGGTTTCGATACCCTTGGGCAGTGCGCGCATAAAGTCGCTGGAGAGCTTGCACAAAAAGAGCTCCCCTGGCGCGGCAAAGTGCACTACGTGGCGACCAGCGCGATCAAGGAACTCGCGTATCGTGTCGAATGTCGCGCTGTCGCCGGTGGTGTCGCGGTGGTGTGTGAGACCGTTGACATGCAGTCTTTTGACACTCGGCGTGTGTACGAAAGGGAGAAGAACACCGTCGATGTGGAGATCTGTGACGGAGGTGTAGGTCTTCATGGGAATGGGGTCAGCCTCGTGGTAAGCGAATTTGAAGGAGCGAGTGGCGACGAGGCGAAGGACTTGGAGTGTCGGGGAAGATTCCAAGAGGCGGAAAGCTCCCACGTCGTTGATCAGGACATGCAAGTGTGTGAGCTGCCGAAATGGGATGGGGAGAAACCAATGTCGGCCAGCGTGTGGGAAAAGTCTGGCGCGCTTGAGATTGGGAGCGTCGAGGTCGATGAAACTGCTGTTCATAGTCCACGGCTGTCGTGGAGAGAGGATCGTTATATCTTCGAGGAGGGGAAGGGACGGAAAGTTCAGATGATGTTCCATGCGGAATATGTAATGGGGATCGCCACAAATGCGAATGTGCAGTCCACGGATGCGCGACGATTGTTTCCGGAGCAGAGAGAGAAGGCCCTTCGAGTTGTACTCGTAGGTATATGTCCCGCTAATGTAGTTCACGTAGACATTAAGAGGCTGCTCTGCATTACAATCGAGGTGCATGTAGAAGCGCTCGAGTTCTGCGGGCACGGAGACGGGAAAGCGAATGGATAAGGAGGACCAGAGGCCGGTGAAGCTGAGCATGGCATCGCGCCACGTATAGCATACGCGCATCATCTGCCAGCGGGTGCAAGTAGGGTCGTAGGTGTCGTCGTCGTCAAAGACACAGTAGGCGAAGATGTGGAGGAGGATATCGTAGGGCATTTTGCGGATCGGAGCAATGGATGCGACGCGGATGTCGATAATTCTCTGGAGACGATCCACCTGCGATTGGAGCTCCCGCATCGTTGTCCAGAACTCGTGCTGCTTCGCCACCGCCAGGCAACGCTGGATGTCCAACATGGCCTTTGTTGATTCCTCCACAACGTGTGCGATGGCCCTAGCTTGATATGGGGTGACAGGAATGTTGGCGCGAAGCATACAGAGCAGGAGCTCGTCTTCAGAAGACGCGGGAACGCGCATCGTCAGGAGGGTAGAGGATTGGAGTACAACAAGGGACTCAGCCTCGTTCACGTCCGCCTCCAAAGTTTCCTCGGACATAGAATTGTCACGAGGGGTGCTGGTCATTTGCGCTGCAATAAGGCGGGCAGATGCTGGACAGAGACCGGCCGCAATTAACGCTGAGACGCCATTCAGAACGATGTCGGACATGTCGATGAGAGATGGAGTGGCAAGAAATGTGGCAGGGAAGCGAATCGACGTCAGGGATATGTGAATGGATTTATAGTGTCAGTGCGCCCTTTGTTCAACTTTGACCGCCGCTGACCAAGACCAAAGCAAGGGCCCAAAGGAGTTGGACCGAGCCATTGCCAGTCGCACATTTCCGGAAGGGAGATGACCAAGACACGTTGGACCTTTGTATGAATTGAGATGGACGCAACAAGTGATTGAACAAAGTAGACTTGCCTATCGCGTCCGGCAAGATTAGCTAAGCCATATTGACTTTGACGCGAGGAAACATGCAGAATACACGCCCTCGTACATGGGTTTGCCCATCTGGCTGTGCTATCCCTTTTGGAAGTCAACCTATCTGTCTTTTGAGGCTAACATTTCGTGATAGGCTTGCGTGAACCGCAACATTTCTGTACCTGTGTATCCTATAAACCTTTCTCTTTTATCGACCAATGTTGAGGTATACATCCACGTGAGATCCAACTTCATACACGAAGACCATGTCGGTAGCGTGATCTTGTTGTCGTGTGGTCGAAATCCTTTGTATGAATTAGAATGGACATGACAACTGATCATTGACCGAAGGAGACTTGCCTATTGCGTGCGTCAGAACATGCTGAATACATGCCATCGTACATGTGTGTCGACAATGGTGTCGTCTTGGGGGCCATCTCCAAAGTCATAGGCTACGCGATTGCGCGCACTTGGTCCACCATCGTAAACATCCAAGTCATCATCGTCAGCATCATTCAACGCTCCCAAGCCAAAACCGATGAGCGGAATAAACGACTGATGCGCAAGAGGGATACCTGATATTACGGGACCAGAAGGCTTTGTTCCGTTCGTTCGAACTCCGGAGACTCTCATGCAGACCCATTCCGGGTTGATATCCTAAGCCATGAAAGTTGTCCTTACGGTCAAACGTGATGACGTGAGTATCGCGAGGAGCATAGATATGTTTGGACGCCTCGTCATCTTCGACCACGTTTATATCATCGCTCGTCCTCGCTTGTCCCGTGAAGGCCTGCAGATCCTGTAGTTTACGTTGTTTGAGGCTGACACGAGGGCCCACGCCTTGTCCCATTCGCCATCCCATCTTCTTTAGGATGCGCGCGCCTGGAGAATCATTGGGTGCAGGTAACATGGAAGCCTCTAGTTTACTGGCTATCGAGCTGTAAGGTCGTTAATAGATTGCAAAAGGACGAAAACATACGCACTCCTTCTTGGGTCTACGACAGGCTGTTTCGCAGTCCCAAACTCCATCTCCTCGGTAGTATCCACGACGTTTTGACTGTCTTTGAGTTTCTGGAGATCCTCGTCGTCCATATAATCTTCAGGACGTGCTGCCACTTTCTTGGCTCGGTCATTTCGTGAAGAAACGAATGTTTCCGGTGTCCAGCCTGGGCAGTCTCCGTCTGGCTGTGCTATCCCCTTGGGAAGTCTCGCGCTAACTGTTTCTCGAGGCGAACACCTCCGGATACGCCGTCGTGGGCGCGCAACGTCTCTGCGCCAGCGTATCCCGTAAACCTTTCTCCTTTATCGCTCGACGTCGAGCCGCGCGGGATTCAACTTGATATGAGCAGTCGTCTTCGTGTGGGTGACTTCAGGGTATCGCGTAGAAGTATAAATCGATTTCAGAGCTAGTAGATACAATCACTGGAACAAGGTTAATCACATACGGATTACTTGGTGCGGGACATACCAGCGTATATTACATGAAATCATCCTCTAGATCTCTACCCGTCTTCTTTGGCTCGTCGGCGCCGTCTTCGTCGTCGTCTGGTGTGCCGGAAAAGAGGGAATCGTACGATCGTGCCGCCTTTTCTGCCTCGCGCTGTCGTGCAAGATCCAGATCGGTTTTCTTCTTCTCAGCCGCCGCCGCTCGCCGTACCGCGCTCTCCTTCTTTATTCTATCCACCTTTTCCTGCTCGTGGTCGACTTGTTTTTCCACTTTGGTCTTGTTCAACCGATTGACGATGGGGTTTTCACGTTTGGCGATGTGTACTGCGTCGACATGAGCGTCAAGAACAGTGAAAAGAGCGCTAAACTGACCTCTCTTAACCCGCTTGTCATTGTGGAATGAAACTTGGCCCACAGCCATGTCGCCAGTTTTCTTGAGATTATCGGCTGGGGTATATATTATGGTGATGTTGTCCTTTTTGTTGCCTACACTAATAAGCGTTTGTATGGCTTAAAGATTGATCTGACCTTCGATGGAATTTGCCTTGACGAGCTGGCTGCAGTCGATGAGTAGGGCCTCTGGTATGGCATCCCATGTCATGGATTCGGGCATGCGGAGGTAGACGTGTGCGGAGGATAGCTTGTCAACGTGGAACCAGAGATCTTGGGGCCATGCGTATTTTATGAGCTCCTCGTCTGTGCGTTTCCAGGTCAATCGGCTGTTGAATGAACAACAGCAGAACGCACTTTCGACTTTATCACGTCCCATATAGATAACCGTCGGCGGATTGGTGACTGGATCACGTTTAGGAGCAATATTATTGCAGCACCAAAAGAGGCAATACCGGTGGAAGAGAAGAAGAGGACCATTGTTAGAATAGCAGATGAGGGAAGGAAGGGAAAAGGTGTAACCCTAACCCCAGTTCTGTTAGTAGTTAACTACCCAGGCCTGGTAATACCACTGACCAGTGGTAACTTGTGCTCCTACTGGCAGTCCTAAACAAACTAGCTTTCTAATACAGCGCTTCGGAATGAATCTGTGTGCTCGCGGAACAATGAAATGGTTTGAAGCTCAGACTCTTACAACCCTTTCCTTGCCCAGATTTGTCTGGGCTTAAGCACAAGATTTCGCCTTTGACGATACTGTTCTGCAAACTCTTTAACTCCCAGATATCGAAATCAGCATACGCATCCGGACCCCAATCTGCATCATCCTCCGATTGGAGAGACTTTTGGCATGCTAGCCTTGTCAGAGAATACCGGTACCGGTACGCCACTGGTCTGTGCGGATCGGTACAAAGCATCATAAGTGGTGCTCAGGGAATCCTCCAAATACTTCTTTTCCGCATGCCTGGCGTTGGGATTGAGATGCATGGCGAATTCCAAGGTGGGCGGGAAGAGATCCAGAAGGCCATTGACATATGTACTCAGAGAGACCGTCGATAAAAAACGGGGAGACAATCAGATACGCAGACGCGAGTGAGGCTGGGACAGTGAGCAACAATCTGCGCTGCTGTACTCCTCAGGAGGGGTCGTGCATTCGATGGACAGTGAGAAGATGGGTCACGCTGCGGGGAATGTATTTCATAGCGAACGGCTGCATTTCGAAGAGGTAGAGATGGGTGGGAAACAGATATGGGACGACTTGTATGTATGGGGGGGGGATTGAGGAGGAAGCGAGTGATGGCGCCATCGTGGTGGTAGGCAAAACTCGAGCCAGTGCATGACTTCCCATAAGGGTTTAGAGCAGAAATTCCGCTCTAAAATCCATGGGCCGACCTTCCGATACCGCATTTGGACGGTTCGTGAAATTCTGCTTTGGCGACGCATGCGAATGTGTTGACGCCGCACTAGATTGCGCATGTGAGCATGAAAGCTTGATGGAAAGAGCAAGAAGGACAAAACGTACAATCGCACAATCTTATTCACGGCGCCAATGTTCTGATACAGGTGACCGCAATCCGCAGACGCGCCTGTTCATGCGAGGCGAATATCCTGGGACACAACGTCCGGCGTACAGTCGATAATATCCCACTCGGCAGCGGGCGTTACAGATATCGCGTCAGTCGATCCTACCAATGAAATGGGGGTTAGGGCTTTTGAAATGGAGCAGTGATAGACGTACAATTTTCATGGACCCAGAGCTCGAGCCGTTGTCAGCGGGCAGCGAATACTCGCAGACGCCATTGAAACATGGCAGTCGTTCCCTTGTGCCTAAAACAGTCACCAATACACGGTTGGGGCTCTGTACATAGTTCTGGCGGAGCTTCGTGCCCATCGACGCGCTTCCACTGGTGCTGCGCCGTTGTCGTCCATGGCGGTAAGAAAGAGGAATGAAGCTGGTGACGTCATCCGACCCACCTTCTCTTCGATCGTGTTGTTCGCGGTGTAAGTATATTGACTCGTGTTGTACCCTGGACGATTTAATATCTATCGTCGTTCGCTGAATGATGTGGCCGCCATCTCGCTCTTCGGTCTTTCCCTTGTTCTACGGCGACCGCGACAAACACTGGTTCAGGCGGTCACTATCTTGCGGATTGAAGCGCGTTCATAAAACTTGGTATGGCTCGTACATGGTCCACATGTACGTACAGCAGATAGAGCATAGTAATACTGAGACAACAACATAGGTAAAGACACGATGAGAAAGAATCGGAAAGATGACATAGGAGATAAATAAGGAAAGGAATGTGTGCGTCGTACTATGATAGGACAATGAGTGGTATGCAAGTGAGGAAGGGTGAGAAATCATAGGTAGGCCGTGATAAATTAGTTGGTGAAGAGCACCGAGACAGTGTGGAATGGAGGAGCTTGGAACTGCGCCAGATTACGAGTAAGTAGACGAACATGAATAAAGAACAAAGCCACGTACCGTAGCGTCGTCATAATCTATGGCCTCACGATCCTCTTCTGGTTCCGTGTACGAGAGGAGCTTCGGCACAATGAGTGGACTCAGATCATAATCCGAACCAGAGCTCGCCGTGTTCCAGGTAGGGGGATCACAATCCATGAGATCATCATCGACAATGGAGAGCTGACCGCCAACGCAGTTGGACGACTCCGCAGAGAACCCGAAATCCGTGGTTACGGGCGCGGCAAGGGGTACGAGATGTATGTGTAGTCCATAACACCCATATAACTCTGACCATCCACCTCATAGGGAACAAACATAGGCGCGTCGTCAACAGGCCGCGGCGCGTACTGAATCGCGCCTTGCGCATCAATAACGAAGAGATGGTCCGTCGCCACACTCCACTGCAGCGCAAATGGCACTCTCGGCCGCTTCTGACGCTCCCTTCCTTCCGGGAACCGCGTCTTCCGGAGGTCCATCTCCGCTTTGGCCAGCATCTCGTAGGGGAGCTTGTCCTCCTCGCTGAAGTCCATCCAGAAGTTACAGGCCTTCTTCATAATGGCCTCTGTAGGGCGTGTGGGGTGTGATTTCTTCGAAAGCAAGAAGAAATGGGCGGCGAAGATGTTGGTGGAAGTTCTAGGGCATGGAGGAACGTAGTTGTGTGGGAGGAGCTCCCTCCTGGACGCCGCGGAAGGGGTGCAAGTTCGATCGCAGCTGGCGGCGTGATGGGATTGGTGCGACGGCGAGTTGAAGGCGCGGTCTTGGCCGGCTTCACGTCTCGCGGCGATCTACGCGTGCCGACGCGAGCTACTTTGGAGGCGGATGTTTTGTCGGCAGGCATGGTTGTGAATAAGAGGAAAGTGTGGATGTGCACAGCACAGCTAAAGCACGATATTAGAGGTGGGTATGCGCGGGGCCTGAGGAAGAGGAATGAGTCTGGAAAAATCACGACGATGCCTTTATAGCCATTGTCGCGGTCGAGGGTCGCCGTTCAGTCCACAGTGGATGGACCATGGGAATTACCAAATTGGGCAGACAATGATTTCGCGGTTGCCGTCCACCGCGAGCAGAATGGTCACTCGCAGTACACAAACGCGGCCATGTGTAGAGTTGTCTGATATCGGAAAGCTGTACAGGTCCAGGGTGAGTTGGCGGACTGATCAATGTGTGGCGCAGGCAATTTCAAACGCAGCTGCGTCCGGGCCATTGTTCGTTTACGCCAGCGAGAAATCAAATTAGGGGCCTTCATTTGACCTGCCGAAAAGATCAAGTGAAGAATGACCGAATCGGGAGGCCACCAGTGACCGTCGAAGACCAGCGTCTTGACATCATTTCTGGCGAAAGCCTCTGGACCGCGTGTTTGAATGGCAGTATAAAGGTTTTGCGTACCAACAACGCGGTAGAGAATGGGGTCTCGCCTATAGCGAAGTTCAGATGAGACCAATCATTCAAACAGAGCCTTCGACACCACTGCAAGCTGGAGAGCCATTGGTCGGTCCACGTGCGCTGCTGTCTCAACCAGAAACATATATGGGGAGTTCGGAAAATGGGGTGAGCCCTCGAGCCACGTCTGGAGACGCGGTGCAAAAGGTTCTGGATTACGGCGAGGAAAGACTCGTTTGCCGGTGCCTCCCACCACGTGTCTACAAAGTCGACGTTCATGGATGCTACTTTTGGAGCGGAGGGAAAGCAGAGTTGCGAGGTAGGAGACGTAGGCGTCCTGGGGCGTGAGACTGTCACTAGGACGTCACAACACGGACGAGGGTGCAGCCCTGGAGATGAGGAAGCCATGTGAGATGATCGAGCAGGCCGTCCAGTTGTTTCAAGGTGGCGGGAATATTAAGATTGCGAAGAGAGAGCGCTGGGCGACACCGGCCGACAAGCGCAGAGCTTTCGCAGCGTGTACTCCTCGCCAACTAAACGTTCCGCGACTATCTCTCTGGGGGTAAGGAAAGGCTCATGCCTGAAACGGTCCTAGGCTGTTTCCTATGAATGTCGGCAGTGTTGTCAATGGTAGAAGGCAAGACCTTACCAGAGCAGGAGTTTTCAAATTGGGAGACCACAACCGGAACGAGATTCGCCTGAGTTTAACGCGTTCAGCAAAGAGGAGAAAATGTACGCGTAACGCAAGAGCCTGGTAAATAAAAAAACACGGCTTAATGACTGGTTATCTGTTCCGAGTGTGGCAGCAGTAGCGGCGAAGTCGGACGGCACAGCAACTTGAAGAGCCGTTACGATGGCCTCTGTAGAGCGAGTGCGGGAACGCATTCACTGTTAGATGATGGCAAGAGGCAGGCCGTTTTTACCTTGACAAGACGTGACATCGATCACATGATGTGATTTCAGGTTTTTTAACTACGCGTTTCCGTTCGGATTGTCAAGGTGTACATTATAATGAGCATACAATAAATCGCGTGAGGCATAGTCCTTTCGTATGGCTATAACGCGACATCGGCTACCACATTGGTCCGGTGGTCTGACGTGCCCTCAGTTGAGACGACTTCACGCTAGACTTTCCCATCCTGTCCTACTCGAAGCAAAGAACTCCCCGACTCGCAAGGCGCGGCAAAGTGCGCCGTATCACGGATGCAGGCTCTGGCCGCGCCTGGTCGGTGATAAGAGCCCTTTCGTCAGAGTCCTCCTCAAAGTGAATGCGCTGCACGCTGTTAAATGCCGCATGGGACAGTACTTCATCAAGTGTTGCCCACTCGGCTGCAACAGCCTCGACGTCGTCGAGCTCCACGAATGTGAACGTGAGTTCGACGAAATGAACGGTTGTGCGCGACTCGGCCAGGCGGAGCAACATGGAGGAGAGCCACTTGATGAGTGTCTGCGTCCCGTAGCGCCCGAGACCGGGTTCAGATATACAGAGCTTGAAATGGGTGAAGTGAAGGCCCTCGAAGAGGCCCTCGTAAATCGGCAGGTCGTCTAGGATGCCTAACAATTTCGTTAGGACTTGCTTTTAGGAGTTAAACAAATAATAGACAAACGAGGTATCAATTCCAATCTGAATGACTCCAATCGGAGAGCGACAGGTTGAAGAACATCCCGGAACCATAGGCCTAGGTCGACAGCCCGATTGACGACAACCTCCAAGTGTTTTAAATTGGGGAACATGGTCGG
Organism: Hymenopellis radicata; assembly: GCA_015501595.1. Taxonomy (NCBI): domain Eukaryota; kingdom Fungi; phylum Basidiomycota; class Agaricomycetes; order Agaricales; family Physalacriaceae; genus Hymenopellis; species Hymenopellis radicata. The sequence goes on along the minus strand of JADNRX010000318.1, from coordinate 31,836 downwards.
GTATTGGCGCAGCCAGAAGTTGAGGGCAATGTGCAGTTGTAGGACATCTGCCAAATTGACATGAAGCAGTTCAATGGCAGGAAGGTGTACGACACTTATTGTCGAACTGAGAAAATCCACCCGAAGCGGATCGCCCGGGCGGTAGGGCTCCGTGTACAAAGAGACGCGTTTAATGTTGGTGGATTCTAAATATGAGAACATTTGTTGAAAATCGACATCACTACGAAGATTGCGGATGACGAGCTCTGAGAGGGATTCAGATGTGTGCAGGAAAGCGCCGAATGCTTCGAGGAATTGGTGGTCGTGAGTATCCAGGATCGGGATCTGTCGAATGTGATATGGAAAAGGGTTAAACGAGGGATGAGAGGGAATAAGGCAATGAGGCAGGATAGATAGTCGTTCCGTGCCTTGAAGCTGGGGGGTGTCTGCCAGATTACCATCCATTGGATGAGATTGCGGAGGTGGGAATAGCGTCGGAGGTGGTGGAGGAGGCGGACTACCCGATTATCGGTATACAAGGAGATGCCGTGAAAGAGGGCGCGCTGGCAGGGGACGACCCATGCCCGTGATATGAGCGCGCAGCCTTGCAACCAGTCATAGCCCGAGCCACTGTGTACGAGTGCAGAATTTCGCACCCATTCATCGTCCGCGCTATGTTCAACGATCAACTCCACAAGCTCTGGGAGTAAAAGAGGATTGTTCATGAGAGATGTAGTCCTGGAAGATGTGGATTAGTTGGCACTAAATGCGGGGGCCTTTGAAACTTACTGAACAGGTTGGCCACGGTATGGACAGCGGTTAGTCTAACGCGAATAGAAGGACTCTTCACCAGAATGGAATCAGGTTTAGATACACTTGAATTTAAGAAAGACATACTGGCAAGAATGATCTCGGAACTTAAATCCGCGAAAATGTTATGCACCAGCTACTACGCTATAAGAAAACGTTCGAGCCTGGTCGCAGAAGACGCAGCCTTCCGAAATTTGTCGAAGATCTTAGATAAACGAGGATTTAGGGGGAGGATGATGACGGTCAGAAGACAAAAGCGGCTTGATCACTACCATCATCATCGTTTTGGAAATGCCCAAATCTGAGTGTGATTCCTGCCAATTTTGCCTTATTTTTTCAACAAAAGTACGAGCGAAATGTACGTTTTACTGCATCAATTTACGGCAGTCTTCCTTGGATATTTTCTTTCTCGCAGACTTCAAATCAAGCACGGCCGCGCAGGAAAGTAGAATATGCTGCTGGTGCGTAAATTATTACGCGTCCCGTAGGCGTAACTGATATATACATTCGAAGCAGGTAGCGACTTGATGCTGACCAACAGGCCAACCCGACCTTCCAGCCATACGAGCAATCCGGCTCGAGTTGTCTGCTACGCGTCTTTCCCGACATTTTCGATAGAGATTCGGTAGTCCGGCGCGACCAGGTCCCCCTTCCTCATTATCATATCAACCAGTACTGATATCTCTACGCCTTCAGGAAAAGAACGTTGAAAGAATGCGTTGTCGGCGAACACATCAGACATCGTGGCCATGGCATTGGGACCCGGTGGCCACTGGCATGTATACTTTCTGCTTCGTTGTACCTTTCATGAATTGACTATGTTTCTGTCGAACAAAACAGGATTGACCATTTGATACAGCTGGTATACACCCCCTAATATGACAGCCATCCAGTCACGACACACCACAAGTACCTGGCACCCTACTCCGTACGTCGGGGCGCGAGTCTGCATCGCCTCAGCACACCATACTCTGTCTGCTACCGTGGCGTTATTACTGCTTCATTCACTCTCGCCTTGGACTGTTCATTTCACTCGATGTATGTAAATATCCGATTCTAGAAGAATTGACTATCACTAATAGTATTATAATAGACTCAACAATGATACAATTCAGTTCTTCGTTCCGACCTCCTTGATCTCGTCATCGACAGTGGTAGGCAGCTGGACGCGGCGCTGCTCACGGCGCTTACGAACGCAACGGCGAGCCTTGGCAAAGACGATACCGAGACCAAAACGATACCCGCGATCTTCCAAGCGCGATGGCATCCCCCACGCCTGAATGAATGGTGGTGGTAGTGGTGGTGAGCGTGGGCAGTACCAGTAGGCCTGAATGCGCCGGCGACGACGCCACTGTGTCAGCGGGGTTAGTATCTGCCATAATACGATGCTGTTCTCAGCTCACGTTGTAGGCGGAACATCCCCGAACACAGTAAAGAACGGACTGCTAGCCAGAACCTCGGCCACATCACTTCCCTCGGCGAGTTAGCGCCGTCGATGGTTACCTCCTGAGACGGACTCACTCGGATTGCGTCGCATCCATGCGATACCACTCGCTCCCCGGCACTCCTCCATCTTCACCGTGTAAGCGCCATCGGCGACGGGAACGTCCTTGCCGACCTGGAACGTGTCGAGCGTGACGGGGTTGTAGAGGTTGAGCGTGATCAGAGCTGGATCGCCCTCCTCAGCTGTCCAGGTGAACTCGGCCAATCCGTCGGTGATAATGGCGTTGTAGGCCCCGCCTGGAGCGGGCTCGTGCATGATCAGCGCGGGGGCTTGGGTAACGAGGAGGGACAAAAGTCTGTGAAATCAGTGTGATCAGTCTGTAGGCAATGCTGGGTATACGACGTACGTTGTTTTCAACGAGAACATGGTGGCGATGAATGAGAGGAAACATTGCGCACCTTTCTCCTTCATATACAATTCATAGCCCTCGTGCCGAGTACGCGTAACACGAAACGCCACTACGTGTCTCCGCGGCAGCGTCGATTCCGCAGCTCCTGAATGATCTAAGTTTGTACAACTGATTGATGAGTATGTTCGGCACTGTTTACTGTAGCTGAACAACCTATAGCATGTCTATCAAATCCTTCGAAGTGATAATAAATTAATGCAAAGAATAGCCGATGGTGCAAAGTTACGTATAACAGTATAATACAGTAGGTATGCTCGAAGCCGTTAGAGAGAAAGAGTCGAGTTGGAATTTATATGGTAGGTAGGTAGGTAGAACCGGCACAAGGTCCCAATGATGTAGATTGGATCATGAAACTGACTCCCCCTAAGGCAAGCGACGTCCCGTGAAATAAGACGCCACTCACAATAATGCTATGACCTGCGGGTAAACGAACTACCGACGGGTGGCGTTCCGGTCTTTGACACAGACGGATTGTACAGCTGCATCTGAGACGCGACGGACAGCACCGATCGAGGACGATGTCCACTCGGTGTTCCAGCACGGCTGCTAGCGTTGCTTCCTGGCTGAAGGTGAGCTGGGTGCTCATACGATATAGACACCATAGACGGCGGTCGGTTCGGGGTTAGCGCACGGGGTGGCTGCGTCCCCATTCCAGACATGGACACGGACGGCGGTATTAGTAAGTTTGGAGTGAGGGCACGGCTGGCTACAGGGGGTTGGTAGTAGGGAACATGCGCAGGGACAGCGGCAGGGCAGAGGGATGGGATCACTAGGCGCGGAAGGCATTTTGGGCTGATGGACCTTGAACGGTGGTCAGACGTGAATGGTGGTGAAGGGAGGGTCGGTAACGTGTTTGAAGGAATTTCGGGGTCGTCGCTGTTGCGTCTACCGGGATAACTGCGAGCGTGGACAGAGCTAGGCGAGACGAGATAGGGCGCGGGGGAAGGGAGGTAGGGGAGGTCCAATTCCTCCTGTGACTCGGGGTTTTTGGAATACGCCGTCGACACTGTCCACGACCTCGAGACGAGCTTGTTAGGATCAAAGACGTCGTCCTTGCCGTCGGACTGCTGGTCCGGTAGCAGAGGACGACTGACTTCCGCCACCGCCAAGTTCCGCCTCCAATCGTCGTATGGGAACGGATCAGCCGTCTGCTGGCGCTCTCGAAGCCGCCACGCCTTAAACTCCTTCAGCCCAAACCATACTAGCGCAGCGATGAGCACCAATCCCAGTACACCCCCGACGACGCCTCCAATTATTGCAGTTTGCGAGTTGCTATGGCCTGACTGCGTGTCCTTGTCCCGAACGGATAGACCAGCAGCGGGCATAAGTGCCACCTAGAGCATCTAGAGGGAGATGTAAGTGCATTTCCTGAGACATTCGATGTTATAACGCGTACGCAAAGGAGGTGGCATGCAAGAGAGCGAGACGGTATCATCATGCCGGAGGTGCATAGGTTATATTTCCAAACGTGAATCAGGATCGCGTTGGGGCGATATATCACCCCTGGCCATTTGTTACGCCCGCCTTTGAGACCATCGCGTCTCGTGCAAGGACGTCGTGCGTGGATGACCAGATGTCCTGCGTCCAGCCCAGGTAATGCACCTCCAGCCTTGAGGCATCACTCTGACGACGCTGCCAGAAAGTAGAGGAGAGATTAATACACGAAAAATCCCGTTGGTAGCGTTTCGTGTTTCATCACGAACATAGTGTTGCCTGATTGTTTGACCCCACCCTCGGTGACAGATTCAGATATCATAGACTTTGCCAGGAACCATCGAAGTCAAGACAGATGTCTAATCTGCGGGCCGTTGATTGGGCTTTGACAAGATCCAAGACCAAGTGAACAGAGACGCGATGGTGAGATGAGGTGAAAGCTAAAACAGGGCAACCTCCGTATCAGGGCGCCCCGATCTGAGAACTTGATCATTTCCGACGGACAGCGCTTCAAGCGGGCCGGCGTGTCGGTATATTCTCGGTCGTCGTGCGCTCATTCCATCTGGATATCGATTTATGACAACAAGGAAGGAAGCGTTCAACACAAAATCGCTTATGATCTTCTAAATTTAGGACCAAGGACCAAGCTAATTCTTGGGCCCATCATCCTTACCTGTGGCTACGTTATGTCCCGATTCGTACATAACAGACATAACGAGTGATGGGCCAATGAGAGTGAAGCTGAGTCAGCACACATGGGTGCCAAACTGACGGCTCGTTCTGCGACGTGTCCCTATGCACAAATCGATGGCCAGCACTGGTACAGTGGCACAAGATGTGATTTACAGATTCTAAGAGTTTGAGGTGTGTTCTGCTGTGTCTGGATCAGCCACAGTTATGCAGAATGAGTCAATCAGTTTCTACACGGTGCGAGTACAAATAGCATGACATGGAAATGAGAGATAAGAGCGATGAGTACAGTATTCAAGGTTTGATATAAGAAGACACGATTCGGCAGGTGTGGCCGGGTGTGGCGCAACTTGAATTTGTTAGTCTGTTCAGGAACGCGCCGCAGGCGCCCGAAAATTTATGTACAGACTGACTTTGAGAGCTCCTGGCACTACAAGGTGTCAGCTGTCTTCTCAGTCATCTAGTGACCATGTAAACATACCAGCTTAGGCTACACGCGCCGCAGGCTGAAAATTGCAATCTATAAGGTCGGGTTGAGTCAAACGGTGGCTGGAGATGAAAGCTTGTTCATGGACTCATACTCACCCTGTGGCACGCCGCAGGCGCCCGAAAAAAATAACGAAGACGGAAGTGTCGGCGTACCGGTACGCAATCGAAACGAGGCCCCAGTTGAAGCAAAATATAGGTAGCTGCACGCTGAAATCCACTAGACTATGTTGCCTTGCTAGTTTTGGCAGCCGAAGAATCAAGATATCATCATTGACATAACGACGTAACGGAGCGCGCCCACCGCGCGCCATGTACTCTTTCATCGTACACAGCCCGCTACGCGGGCTGTCAGAGACAAGTTCCTTCGGAACTTGATTAGCCACAGACATAACATATGGGCCTTCTTGGGCCCATCATCCTTACCTGTGGCTACGTTATGTCCCGATTCGTACATAACAGACATAACGAGTGATGGGCCAATGAGAGTGAAGCTGAGTCAGCACACATGGGTGCCAAACTGACGGCTCGTTCTGCGACGTGTCCCTATGCACAAATCGATGGGCCAGCACTGGTACAGTGGCACAAGATGTGATTTACAGATTCTAAGAGTTTGAGGTGTGTTCTGCTGTGTCTGGATCAGCCACAGTTATGCAGAATGAGTCAATCAGTTTCTACATGGTGCGAGTACAAATAGCATGACATGGAAATGAGAGATAAGAGCGATGAGTACAGTATTCAAGGTTTGATATAAGAAGACACGATTCGGCAGGTGTGGGCCGGGTGTGGCGCAACTTGAATTTGTTAGTCTGTTCAGGAACGCGCCGCAGGCGCCCGAAAATTTATGTACAGACTGACTTTGAGAGCTCCTGGCACTACAAGGTGTCAGCTGTCTTCTCAGTCATCTAGTGACCATGTAAACATACATCAGGAAACGGCCTGTGGGCCAGAGGCTGCCTGAGTTACATCCTTCTGCAGTGATAAACCAGAGGGCACTGAGGTGTCCCAGGATAGCCTTGGCTGTCTCAAGGCTGAGACTGTGGCAGTTCCAAGCTTGAGTTGTCTCAATGCCCTTGAGATTACTTCAACTTGACTCAGAGCACAAGGGTCTACAGTCTGCAACTCAGGATAACTCTACTGTACTCCAAGGTAAATGATATTCCACTCCTGTGCTCAAAGCAACTTATATGTCCAAGTTGAATTCAAAGTTGACTTGGGTTATTCCGTGATGCTGTAGTTCTCAGCTAGGTTCACGCCGCATCAGCTCTTACACAAACAGTGTAGGATACAATGATCATGAAACTAGTTGTTTCGTGTAGGCGCTTGCAGCACAAGTGTGCTGCGAGCATACCATAAACGAAAGAACGGCGGAATTACTGTATAGGAGGCGCTGAAGAGCGGCACGAAGTCTGTGGAGTCGTTATCAAATGGAATGATACTTGAGAACACGAAAGATAGCGGAACACGCGCTGTTTCGGCGCAAACCTGGCGACAGATGTATTCTGTTGTGGTGACACGAGTCAGATGGGCCTGGACAGTGGACGAAAAGGATGTACTGTTGCCGGAGGTTATCCTAGCGTGAGCAGCGTATCTCGCATCTAGGGAAAGGAAATTTATAGTTCCGTTCCCAGTATGGACAACACGCACAGGCGACTTTTTTGTGGGAGCGTGAAGCATCGTAGATTCGAGCGCTGTCGAGACCTCGTCATGATGTGCCAACGGTCGCACTGCAGCCTCATTAGAGGACTTACGCGTCCAGCGGGGAGCGAAACGGAGCATCAGAATAAAAGGCGTCGTTGAGTGGTGGCGGCTGGATGACTTGACACAGCGGCCTCAAATACGAGGGCTTGCACGTGCGTTGTGGTGGACAGGCAGCCAGGCTCTACGGAGGAATCATTAAGTAGACTGGGGAAACAAACCGGAAAAGACGAACCTGTGTGGGCCTTACTTCCGTCTTGATCCCTCTTCGTTGTGGCATGGTGGCCCTTGTCATCATTGCCTCCTTGATCTGCCGCCTCTTCTTGGAGGGCTTTAGCGCGCGCCTAGCTCGCGGGAGGATTGTTCGTCTCCGTGACAGTAGTATCGCCTTCATCCAGATCGTGGCAGGCCAGCAGCGAGCGATGGTCTGGAGTTGATGGTATACGGCGAGATGGTTGGTGAATTCGCGGAGCTGCAGCTTGGCTTCGAGAGAGGCGGGCTTGGGAACGCACAGGCACTTGATGGCAACGTATGCAGAATTGAATTTGGGCGTGGTGATGTCGACAGCCCCGGCGAATACGGACGCAGGCTGATGGACGTGGCGACACTGAGCGCGGGGAAGGACAAACTGGAGCCGAAGGTAATTGATTTTGAGAAGTGATAGTAGAAAATGGGAGTGACGGATGCCGCCCACGTTGGTGGGGCTTACGCGTTGTCGACGATGCTCGCCGCCGTTGTCATTGCCAATGCTGGTAGACATGACTGAGTAGAATGGCAGAAAAAGGAAAAATACGTACTACGCTGCATCCCGTTGGCCTCTGAAAATGGAGGAAAAGATATGCAGCCTGCCGTCCAGGGCTTACGCGGCCGTGCAGGCGGGCACGCTGTCATGGTTGTAAATTCGCCGCCGTCGCCGTCGCCATCACCTCGTTAATCTGCGGCCTCGTTGGAGGGCTTACGCGTCCAGCGGGGCCGCCGGGGCTCTTCAAGCCCGCAGACAGATCTAGATCAGAGGGAGACGACGCAAAGTCGGTCTCCTGGATCACGGGCGACGACGCAGAGTCGGTCGCCGGACGCACACACTCTTGACGTCAATGTCCTTCTCGACGTCTCCATCTTCTAATGGTATGCTGCCCGTCGTCTGGGGCTTACGCAGACGCTGCTAATTTCGACGTTCCAGGGGTCCAGGGTGGAAGAAGAAGCGCACAGACGGTGCCAGAACGTCGTTAAAAGGTGACGGGGGTCGACGAGCCTGACAATGGCTTGATAGTGGTGGTCGGAGGGAGAGAGAACGACTCCGAACAGTGTTCGATCACTGTCCGGATCGTTCGGATCGGTCATCCGATCGTGAACGGAATGAGCTCGTCGACGCTCGGGACAGCGACGACGGCCTCGGAGTAGTATTATAAGTATGGGAATTTAATACAGGATATGTATATTACATGTAGCAATAAAAATTCTGGTAATTCTATCGCGTGTAGATATAGAATCAAGCTTACGTAGATAGTATACCATCGAAATAACCTGAAATCGCGCGCTCCAGCGCGCTACACCAGCCCGGAGGTCCAAATTTTTAATTGTATATGCACTCCATAGTGTTATGTACTAATGCTAACTAAATTTAAGGTACTCACCTCTAGCAACACAATGTAGTTGCTCGAACAATTCATCTCACAAGACCTTTCATGGCTCCTGGTAGGTTGTATGTCCTCCTATCTCAATTTTCCTGTAGTCTCATAGATAGGTCAATCAAATGTTGCTAATGAATTTCACACTGTTGCAGGCTCTCCAGAGCCGCCGTACGCTGGCAATCATTGTCTTCGTCGCCCAGATTTGGCGGCGGCTACCCGGACCGAGAATCCGAACAGTGATCAAGCACTGTTCGGGCTGGTACATCCTACCCTTCTACCACCATCATCGACTTTGGTCGATCACTCGCCGCCTCTTCATCCGCCGATTTTGTCCGCCTGATAGATGGCTGCATAGCCATGGCGTAAGCCCTAGCCTCCGCCGTTGACAGTGCTGTCGACACAGGCATCCCGCATGAACGGCTTCGTTGACTGAGGCAACACAATGCCCGCGCTGCAACCACGAACGGGTCTTGCAGGAGCCGTCACTTGAGGAATAGATGCTGTCCCGTCTGCAGACGGGCAGCATTACGCGGTGCGTCTCATTTTCACATCCTTTTTACCTGTGCTAACCAACGATAGTTTTCTCATATCCGCCGCCGCCGCACCACGACACCATACCCAACCGTGGGCCCACTCAGAGCCAGGCCGACCTTGAGCAGGGCTTTGTGGGCCCATGGTTAGGAGGTGGCGTCGTCTCCAGGCTGAACCTACACCTTGTTTCGGGAAGTCCTTCAAATTCAGCACAACCTTGAGTACACAATGTTCATTCGACTTCTTTCCCCCTTCTCTAAAAATCTGACAAGTTCATCCCAACTGGGGCCACGTAGGCATCACGTGTATGTTGGGTTTTGTTTCGTGCAACCGATCATCTTTCTTTGTTTCTTACAGTCACACCATGAGCCGCACGGGCTCTCCGACAACGAGGGCGTCTTCTCACCAACAACGATAACGACTGCTCGCTACCACGATTGCATAACCCCGCGAAGACGACTGCTCCGTACAACGACGATGAGCTCCCCACGACAGCGACTATTCTCCTCGATGACGCCTGCTCCCTACCACGACGACGAACTCTTCCCGTGACGACTGCTCCCTACAACGACGACGAACTCCCCACGACAAGAACCGCTCTCTCACGATGATGATGACCGCTCCTCCCACAACGACGACCACTCTCCCATGACAATTCCCACCACGATGGATCCCAACTACCACAACAACAACGTTCCACCTCGATCTGACGATGACGTTCCGTCTGGCTCGCGACTGGGGTACCCACAGGCTACCTCAAGAATAGCTCTTACCTGATCCTCAAGCCACGATACCTTGGATTCTGCTAGCCGACCAACGACACGTTCTCTCGGCTGCCTCTCGATCCGCAACTACTACGATGAGTACGACGGCTCACTACGACGGCGACGATGAAGGTTCCTACAATGATAATCACTGTACACGACGGTGACCTTCATCTGACGCCTCTCCACAAACCTCCACAACAACCACGACTCACCTAAGACTGATAGTATTGTTAGTGCTGCATCACTAAAGTGATTGCTCCGCAATGTCGAAGGTAATAATTGTATAGTCTATATGTTATGTCCATTGCTTTGATGCTATGCTTAGCTAGTCTAGTACTGCTATGTCTTTGTAAGTAGTCTGTATTGCTTGTCTCTCTTTCAGTATTGAACAATGAAAGTTTCCTTATTATGCATTATGGATAACATGTTTGACTAGACTTTAACCAATTTGTCTGATTAACTTGGTTGATTTGATCTTGTTTTGGTATGTTTTATGCTCTTATGAGTTGCTTTGTATTGTAGCTAGGTCACCTATATCTCGATTGAGAGTATGTTGAGCTGCCTTAGCTGTGACTTGAGTTATCTTGAGTTAGACTCAAAGCACCTTCAAAGAAGGTTTGGGGTTGAACCTTTGCCAAAGTTAACCTTACAGAGTTCACACCTTGTTGTCCTCTAGGCAACCATGTTCACTGTGGTTAACTCAGTAGTCCTCTAGGCTGAGGGCCCGTTTCCTGATGTACCAGCTTAGGCTACACGCGCCGCAGGCTGAAAATTGCAATCTATAAGGTCGGGTTGAGTCAAACGGTGGCTGGAGATGAAAGCTTGTTCATGGACTCATACTCACCCTGTGGCACGCCGCAGGCGCCCGAAAAAAATAACGAAGACGGAAGTGTCGGCGTACCGGTACGCAATCGAAACGAGGCCCCAGTTGAAGCAAAATATAGGTAGCTGCACGCTGAAATCCACTAGACTATGTTGCCTTGCTAGTTTTGGCAGCCGAAGAATCAAGATATCATCATTGACATAACGACGTAACGGAGCGCGCCCACCGCGCGCCATGTACTCTTTCATCGTACACAGCCCGCTACGCGGGCTGTCAGAGACAAGTTCCTTCGGAACTTGATTAGCCACAGACATAACATATGGGCCAATTCTTGGGGTGCAATTGACGACGCTTACATAGCACCGTCGCCCTCCGAGCTCAGGAGTGGGAACTATTTAAAGCGCATATCATTTCTATCGAAACCATACTAACATACAAGCATACAGATTTGTTAATTTCTACTTCATCACGGTGCCGCCACCAACATCTGGTCATACAACAGTTGGCGTACTTCATCTACCCATAATTTGACCACAGAAGGCGCGTATGCGGTGTCCGTCAAACTCATGTCATGGGTAACGGACCTCGTCATTTCGGCGAAGATGGTCAGGAAGTCTGCTATCATGGGACGACAGGGTTTCGTGAAACCGGTAGGTATCCAATATCCCCCACGCGACCGCATAATCATACGGTGGACAGCTTCGATGTGCTCTACGCTATGCGGTCTGTCCTGGAGTAATCGGAGCATGCAAGCGTTGAGCTGCTCTCCGGATAGCAGGCCGTGTACGTAGAGTTCCCCGATATAACCTCCCATGGAAATAACGGCGGCGACAGCCTTCTGCGCCTCTGCCTGAGAACAATCGATGATCACCTTTTATTCCTCGTTAGTGACATATTCGAGCCGTAGTGGAAGAAGACGTACGTTCGCCCAGCGAACTGGAACATACTCTTCACATATCGTTTCCAGTTGGGCGCGGAAACTCTTGGCAGCTTCAACCCCGTATATGGCACGCACGGTGCGATACGTCTCCACCGTAAACGGCGCGAGGGAGTCTGGCCCTGGAGCCAGCTTAAGGAGACTGGCCTGGACTGTGAACTTGTGCGCAAGCGCAGAGAGATCACTGTCGACATCGAATGATGGATGACAGCAGACCCGCTGCGAGTGAAGAATGAGGTCACGATAGCTCGCCGCGTCGCAGCGCGATCCGTCAAGGAACGTCCTCAGCCATTCGGGGGCATGTCCAGACTCTCCAAGGAGTTTGCGACGACGCGGAGCCGGCTTGTCCTCTTCATCAGAGAGCAAATCTTCTGGTATGAAGTAGGGGATGGGAAGGCCCGGGGGAAATGCAGGAGCATTGGGATTGAGAGGTGCACGGGTTGGAGCAATAACAGTGGCTTCGCTTCCCATGCTACAATCGGCGACGTCGTCGAGAGGTTCCGATGAAGAGGAGATATTATCGCTGTCATCTTCAAACAAGGAAAGTACGTGCGACGAAGGCGTGTCTTGTTCATCGTCAGAAGCTTGGGACTGAACGCTCGATTCCTCTGTAATGTTGGATAGAATGCGGGGAAAAGACTTGTAACGAGTGGTGAATACGTTGTGGTTGACTTTTGGAGCAGCCGCTCCGGCGTAGGATGCTATGCGGGACATGTTGTGAGCGGGTTGTGATGAGTGGGCGAAAGAAAGGGCGGACAAACTTTATATGACGACGCGTCGCTGGTCTGTGGACGCGTGTTAACAATGGTACAATCAAGAATGGAAATGTTTTTGGACCGCTGCTCCAAAAGGCAATTTTAGGCAACATAAGCCATTGTTTGGTCGCATTCAGCCATACACGCATGATATCGAGCCTGATTGGTCCACTTGCCATGTTTGGTCCACAGTGAGCATTGCTGCCATAAATGCTTCCGCAGCAAAGAGCTGGAAGCAGATCAGAGCTCGGACAAAAAGTAATCAAAGAGGCGACGCATAGACCAACGAGCATTCAAGACCAAGGTGACGTGAAGAGCAATGGTCTGGAGAGGGGCCCTTTTGACCTATGCTGTAACAACTGCTCGGCCATGAATGAAAGCAAGTTCGAAGCAGTTCGAAGAGCTGCGAGTGTGCGTCACCAGAAGCGTCAACCACAACGTGGTCAAATAGGGGCTGTGGCGGTGTTAGAGGATCATCATGATGTCACTAGGGGAGACTGCATTGCGCTGCATTGCCCTCCATTGCCATCTTTTCTTCCTACCACCATCTTTGATTCCTACCACCATCTTTCCTTCCTACCACCATCATGTCGTCCAAGCTCATGATGAAGGCGACGAACAAGCTGTTTGAAAAGCATATGGAAAAGTACGCGCCTGTAGACCCGCTATACGAGGAGTACACAGACGACCGAGGCAAGAAACGCCGCAGAAAGGTATGTCGTTTTGCCTCTCCAAAGGCCGAGCTCATTGCTGTGTAGCGCGAAGTACCGCCAGGCCTTTCTGCCCGCGACGTCAAGATACTTAAATCCATCAAACGGCGCGCGCATTACCTCGATAAAGGCTTTTCACTATGCGGTTTCCAGTTCGGATGGACCTTTTTCATTGGGATCATTCCTGGCGCTGGAGATGTTGTCGACGCGCTGCTCAACTACTTCCTCGTCGTTCGCAAAGCCAAGAAGGCTGATATACCCCCGTGGCTCCTCCGCCGCATGCTCTTTAACAACGCTGTGAGCGCAGGGTTCGGCCTCGTGCCTCTAGCTGGCGACATTATACTCGCGGCTTGGAAGGCTAATTCGCGTAACGCTGCCCTTCTGGAGGAGTTCCTGCGCATTCGAGGCGAGGAACTGCTCACGCTCGAGGCGGCAGGCAAGAACTCCGACGCGGTGGTTGCAGGTTCATCCACATCGACGAAGAAGGGCAAGGACATCGCAAAGGGCGTTTCCCAGGCCGATGTCAAGCAGGTCAAGCCGGGCTCGGGCGAGACCATTCCTGGTATCAGTCCCGTCACGCCAAACAGTGCTGATTCATCGGGAAAGGCGACAACCGCAAGTGGGAGGAGCTCTGGGCGCAAGAGCTTCAAGTCTTGGATGCGCCCTAGAAAGGCCCCCGAAGCTGGCGATAAGGGGCGCTTCATAGAGAATGTTGACTCCAAGATTAACACTCCTACCAACGTTTAGTGGACGATACACGATTATATCTACGACACGATACCCGCTACTTACGATGATGTACATCCTTATGCACGGACGGATCTTCAACACCATTCTTACCGCTCTGTTGTTGTATCATCGCATGTACAGCACTCCATTTACATCTATAAATAATGAACATATCCTTGGTAGGTAAAGAGTAATGTTATTCAAATGAAGCATGTTGATGTGAATGCATACTACTTGTCTGCTCCTCTGGTACCGTAACCCCTACAGGATGATGGGGATGCTTCTGCTACTTACTGCTTCAGTACGAGTGCAATGCAATGTTGATGAAGGCTTGCTAGAATGTGAGTGCTCAGTAGGGAGCTCTCGAATAGTTCTGCTCTCTTGAGATCCTTTACACTCCCTCACAGAGTCATAATATCTGGAATAGATGATATGGCGGTGGTAAATTCAACGCATCGTCGGTGCCATTGAAATTGGAATCACAGTGTATGTATCTTGACATCCGCCTGGTACGCCATTGACGTCGAACTGTAAGTAAACAGCAAGTCAAACGAGATCGGCGAGAAGAGCAAGCGTCATCGTACCATGCAGATTTGGTACAGAGTTCCCGGCGCAAATGGTACAGCCCACGAAAACTCGAGTTCTCAGCGTCGACGAGGAATGGGGTTCTGAATGGCTTCAGTCTCTACCGTGCTTTATCTGTTACGCACGAAGTGCATATTTGCAAGGAGTATGGTGCGACAGTATTGGAGAACGATGACCTGCTGAGGAAGGCTCTCGCTCTGATCTGATCTGCCGTGGTCGACACATACGTTAAGGCTCCGACACTCGTCTGGCGGCCCAATGGAGTGCCAGGCTGCGAAGTGTAGCCTGGTGGATGGGCGCGTCACTTTCCAAGGTGGGCACAGTAACTTCTTCATCACGCCACCAAACAGTCCTCCTACCCCTGCGCCGTCCTCGAATTTCTATGCGTAGCAACATACGTGAGAAGAACGACCGCGGTACTAGAGACCTCACATTGTATCTGGAGCGAGCAAATCCGTTGAACCAAATCCCCCCCCTCCGATCCGAATGCGTGGGACCAGCCGCCCAAGCGAGGCTGACCATCGACATGAAGAACGGTATGGCCCTTGACTATTACCCTAAACTTAGCTATCGTGTAGTTAGGTAGAAAACCGTCATAGGTCCATTGAGGAACGACGGGTGCAGGCAATGTTATCGGGTGAGAGCTACCACCCCACTCCCTGCCTCCCGGAAGTATGCCAAACGAGCTCACCGTTTTTCAGGCCGTAGATCTGGCACCTTTTACAGAGAGTCAGACCAGCCATCATGAGATGGATGGCCGCAGCTACGCAAAGTAGCAGCTCAGGCGGTGAAGGTAGGAAGGTAAGTCACGGGAGATACTCGTCATCCGAGTCATCTCCCCTCATCGGCCGCGGTCGCGCCGTACGCACGCGTTGCGGTCGTCGTATGGGCAAAGGCTGCTCCCGGCGCGGGCGTATCAAGACGTAGCCTGAGTAGATCCAAAGAACATCATAGACCAACTTCGCCACTAGGTCAATACAACTCCTCTGGAAGACCATGTCCCGTAGTACTTGCAATGCATTTTCATCTGTGATTGATCTCTGTGTCAACCTTAGTACCAGAACTCACAAGTGACACAGTCCATGTAATCGGATCCATTGTATTCGATGTCAAATTGAATGACGGGTGCAAAGGCGGGGCAATCTATCATCACAGTGAAGCTAGGCATCAGGCCAGTGAATGCACGTACTGTAGTGAATGGAGGCGTCCCCATATTAGATTTGATTGATATATTTGTAGAGCTTGTCCGACAAGCATCGTGCACCCTGTGGATACCCATGATGAGCGCAAGACGTTCAAGCGTTCCGCCCCAGATAAACTTGACTCCGCGCCATTGCTTGCGTTTATTCGTTGTTTCAAAAAGGAACCAAGTAGCGGAGTAGAGGAACGCGGCGGATTCGATACGGGCTAAGGATTGCAATGAGGCCTCGGTAGGTTCGCGCATGCTGGAAACCGCTGATTACAAGGATGACGAGGGCCGTCGTCAGGATGTTGACGGAAGCGGTGACGGCATAATACACGGTAGTCCAGTGTATCAAGGCCTCCTTCGCAATCAGTCAGATCTTCTCAGGAGCTCCGGACCCAAATATGCAAGCAGTCTGAGTCTGTAGCCAGTGAATTTCAGAGAGAAATCGTGCAACAGAAGCTTGCTATTCAAAGGATTTCTGTGGCGTCTCTGGGGTTCACGAGTCAATAGTACAAACGGAGCTTGAATGTACTTGATACCAAATACATGTACATGCTGGTACAGGACTTGAAATGAACACGATCCGAAAGTGTATCAATGTTCGCTGGTGCGAATCAGTGCACAGTCTCATATACCCATAAAAGCGACGTACCACAAATTAAACCCAACCTGGTACTTCCTCTTCGTATGCGTCGCCACGAACCTCGAGCGCTCCTTCATCAGCGCCTTCCGCTCCTTCTTCGTCTCCTCCCTCGTACAAGTGAACGTCAAGATGTACTCACATATGATATGCACAATCTCCGGTGGTACACGCTCAAGCAGTGCGTCGCGGCACTCATTTACAGCCCATTCGTATTGCCGCGGGGGCACGGACGTCGTCGAGGGAATCTGGATGTCGGGGTTGACTAGGAAGAAGGCGAGGATCTTGCGGTGGCCGGGTTTGGTGGCGTCTGCGAGCTCAAAGGGTTGGACCTGTGCGAACGGCTCACTCTACAAGTCCTGATATTAGAGAATGAACAACGGACTTGATGTTGGTACACATTAGGGAAAGCAATGCAGCGCCCTTGGCACGTCCTCACACTACCTAGTTCTTGAACAAGCGGACGGTCACTACAGATGTCATTTAAGTAGTCTGTTGAAATCGAAGATGTGTCACATAATTGCTCACCGCGCTAGTCCATAGATGATTTGGGTGCATTTCTCATCGTCTTGGCCGTGATAAAGCGGCTCGACAACAGATGTCCGGAAGGCAAGACGAGATTCGCTAATGTTGTCCTCGTCATAGTACTAAATGATTGCGGTGAATACAAGGTAAAGACGGAGGGGAAAGAGACTTGCATAGATGAAAGTTGCCACAATTTCTTCGTTCAGCATGCCTATACAGCGCGGGTTCATGAGATGGTGCTATAGTCAACATAAGCAGTTTGCTTACCTTCCACGTGCCAACTTCCCCCAGCATACGATGGGTTTTCTGGCGTGAGCACAATATTAGCCAGCTTGACGATAATCTGAAGCGTCGCGCCAGCAAGGGACACAATCTTCTTCACCCCGTCAAGTGCGCCGACATACGCAGGCAACGGCCTCGGCAACCGCTTCGTCAAACTGTTCTCGAACTCCTCGAAATCCTCATCCGTCCACCCGTTCCAGTCGATACCAAACCGGTCCGGGCTGGGCACCCCAATGGACTTGCCGTCCTTCTCCCAAATACACGGGATAGTATGGACCTGCTCGTTATTCGTCATGTCGTAGTTCCACCTAGGCTCCGTCACCATGCGGGCTTTCGACAACGGTCGCTTGAGATCAGAGAGCACGCGTTCGAACATGGGCACTGCGAGCGCGACGAGCTCTTCGATGACGGGGTACAGATCTGCGTGGTCATCCGGATGTAGATTATTGATGTATGCGCCTTCGGAGAGGTTGGCAGTGCCATCCGCGTCGATGATGAAGTCGGAGGGAAGCCAAGCAAAGGCTTCGGACACAAAGTCCGCATGACCCTCTGGGGGCACAAGAAAGTCGAAGTCGCCATCCTCAAACTCCTGTAAGGACTTTGCGTAAGCGATGGGGTAGAGGGAGGGATGTACAAGGTCGAGGACTTGATTGTTGGAACCTGGATGCCAATCCTTTTCTTTGGGAGGAACATCCTCTAGTTTCTTAACCCCAGCTAAGAGGCGGTCGAGCAGGCCCGGTGGCACCAAGGCATCTGACTTCCATACGCGTTCGTAACAGGCGATCTCGATTCCATTCTCGGCATCACGAATACGCGCGTACCCTTCGAGTTCTTGCAAGACGTAGTCAATCTTCATTTGGGTAAGTCACATATTTTCATCCATAGCCACAATGCGCTTACCATTTCGACTGTTAGCTTCCAGGCCTCTAAGTCTTCCTCGTCAGGATGCTGCTCAAGCGCCTCCTCTCGCCACTTGGCCAGGATCTCGAGATTCTTCATCTTCTTTTGCCAGTCTGGCTTATCACGTATAGCAGCCGACAGAGCGCACATTTGAAGTTCGACAATGCTGCGCGGCGCGTCTCCCCATTCGCGAGGTGTGCGAAAGTTGTCGCTTTCGGCGACCAGGAAGGGATGCGGGTAAGAGTCTTTGAACACCTTCATGGCGTGCTTGTGTGCTAGTACGCAAGGATCCCGCACGTCGTTGGGGTGCATGGGTTTTGGGTGCTGGGCACGCTGGCCTTCCTCCGTAGGAATCTCCCACCATTCGCTCTTCACTGTCAGATACATCCCTTCATTGCGCGAGATGATGTATTCTTCAGGAATACCGTGGTCGGGATCAGACATGATGGTGGAAGGAGCAAAAAAGATTACTTCAACAAGTGGACAGGTAAGCTTTGTTCTTCTTGAATGCCTGTCATGGGGCAAGAGAAGATTGATTGCCGATAGTGCCGTTGACCCAAAACTAGTAAAGCACTGGCAGTTGACCTTTCCAGGACGTGTTGTGGGCGACCCGCAAGCTGGACAGCCGTTGTTGACGGTTTTAGGTCAAGTCGCGGCTACCGGGCCGAACAGACCTTACTCTGACTCACATCAAACGTTCTATCTTATGAGGATCTATGCTCTGCACCCCCACCTTCGTATCTCAATCTTCCTTCTATAGACTATGGCCGTTCGTTTTCGAAATGGCGAATAAAGGCGAGCAAGCTCCTCAACGGCGCGGAGTCAAGTCTATTTTTTGGGACAGTCGGGATTCGCCAGCAGGGAACATTGTCAGCACGAAACATACGGTTAACGATTGCCGCTCAATAAATCGTACATCAACGGTCTCGCTATCGTCCAGGCTCAGATCGGGTTTCTCCTTCAACTCTTACCGTTGAAGCAACCAGAGATTTGCTCTTTTGTAGAACAAACGAAGCCTGCTCTGTCGTTGTCCGGATCGCGGAGCAGAAACTGAAGATTGACCCCGCAAAGATCAACGTTAATGGGTACATACTTCTCTTTTATTAGTTCCGTGTTAGCGTTCTTATCATCTTCGTAGTGGTGCGTTGCCCTTGGACATGCCATCGGCAGTTCAGGCGCTCGCATTATCGTCTCGCTGGAATGCTAACTGCTCTACTAGTTGTGGGTTCACGGCACGATCGGCGATCAATCTTCTCCAGGCAGTTAAGAAGAACAAACTTGTTGAAGTAATCTTTTCGCTCCTTCCACCATCATGTCCAATCCCGACCACGATATTCCTGCCATCATTTCCAATACCGGCGGCGACGGTATTCCTGCAGAATATATCATCTCGCGCAACGAAGGGAAGTATCTGACAATCAAGAGCGAATGGTTCGACATTCCTACGGAGGAAGGCCAGCGTGCCCGGTACCCCAAGCCCATGCACCCCAACGACGTACGGGATTCCTGCGTACTAGCACACAAGCACGCTATGACGGTGTTCAAAGACTCTTACCCGCATCCCTTCCTGGTCGCCGAAAGCGACAACTTTCACACACCGCACGAATGGGGAGACGCGCCGCGCAGCATTGTCGAACTTGAAATGTGCGCTCTGTCGGCTGCTATACGTGACAAGCCGGACTGGCAACAGAAGATGAAGAATCCAGAGATCCTGGCCAAGTGGCGACAGGAGGCTCTTGACCAGAATCGTGATGAGGAAGAATGGAAGCTAACAGTAGAAATGGTAAGCGCGGTGTGGCTACTATGGATATGTGACTTACCTAACTCAAGATCGACTATGTCTTGCAAGAACTCGAGGCTTATGCGCGCATTCGTGAGAATGAAATCGAGATCGCCTGTTACGAACGTGTGTGGAAGTCGGATGCCTTGGTGGCGCCAGAACTGCTCAGCCGCCTCTTAGCAGGAGTTGAAGAACTAGAAGGTGAAGAAAAGGATTGGCATCCAGGTTCCAACAACCAAGTCCTCGACCTCGTCCATCCCTCTCTCTACCCCATCACTTACGGAAAGTCCTTCCAAAAATCCGAGCATGGCGGCTTCGACTTTCTGGCGCCCCCGGGTGGTCCTGCGGGATTCGTGTCCACCGCCTTTGCGTGGCTGCCCTCCGACTTTCTCATCGACGACAATGGCACTGCCACGCTCTCCAAAGGCGCATACATCAACAATTTACATCCGGATGCCCACGCAGATCTGTACCCCGTCATTGAAGAGCTCGTCGCGCGTGCAGTACCCATGTTCGAACGCGTACTCTCTGATCTCAAGCACCCGCTGTCGAAAGCCCGCATGGTGACGGAGCCTCGGTGGAACCACGACACAAAGAACAACGAGCAGGTCCATACTATCCCGTGTATCTGGGAAAAGGACGGCAAGTCGATTGGGGTGCCCCGTCCGGACCAGTTTGGTATCAACTCGCAGGGGTGGAAGAATGAGGATTACGAAGAGTTCGAGAACAGTTTGACGAAGCGGCTGCCGAGGCCGTTACCTGCGTATGACGGAGCACTTGACGGGGTGAAGAAGACCGTCTCCCTTGCTGGCGCGACGCTTCAGATTATCGTCAAGCTGGCTAATATTGTGCTCACGCCGGAAAACCCATCGTATGCTGGCGGAAGTTGGCACGTGGAAGGTAAGTAAACTGCTTATGTTGACTATAGCACCTCTCATGAACCTGCGCTGTATAGGCATGCTGAACGAAGAAATTGTGGCAACCTTCATCTACGCAAGTCTCTTTCCCCTCCGTCTTCACCTTGTATTCACCGCAATCATTTAGTACTATGACGAGGACAACATTGGCGAATCTCGTCTTGCCTTCCGGACATCTGTTGTCGAGCCGCTTTATCACGGCCAAGAAGATGAGGAATGCACCTATCTCATCTATGGACTTGCGCGGTGAGCACTTATCTGTGTCACATCTTCGATTTCAACGAACTAATGACGTCTGTAGTGGCCATCCGCTTGTTCAAGAACTGGGTGACGTGAGGACGTGCCAAGGGCGCTGCATCGCTTTCCCTAATGTGTACCAACATCAAGTCCGTTGTTCCTTCTCTAATATCAGGACTTGTAGAGTGAGCCGTTCGCACAGGTCCAACCCTTCAAACTCGCAGACGCCACCAAACCCGGCCACCGCAAGATCCTCGCCTTGTTCCTGGTCAACCCCGACATCAGATCCCCTCAACGACGTCCGTGCCCCCGCGGCAATACGAATGGGCTGCAAACGAGTGCCGCGACGCACTGCTTGACTCGCGTCTACCAATGGAATTGTGGATGTCATATGTGAGTATATTTTGACGTTCACTTGTACGAGGGAGGAGACGAAGAAGGAGAGGAAGGCGCTGATGAAGGAGCGGTCGAGGTTCGTGACGACGCATACGAAGAGGAAGTACCAGGTTGGGTTTAACTTGTGGTACGTCGCCTTTATGGGTATATGAGACCGTACATTGATTGGCGTTCTTTCTTTGCAGTGAACATTGATACACTTTTGATCGACTCGTGTTTATTCTGAATCCTGTATCGACATGGAGATAGATTTAAGCTCCGTTTGTATTGACTGGTGAACGCCACAGAAATCCTGGTCCTCACGACTGAATGAGATTAACCCTTGTTGCTACGCTCGTTCCCGACCTTCGCGGTCTTTGGCACAGCCCAAGGATTAGCAGGGATCAGCGCTGAGCGCCCGTCCAAGGCCATCCAATACGAAACTAACTGTATATCGCCGTGATATTGATCTCGCTAAATGTAGCTCAGAGCGCTCAGCGACGGTATTTAACGAGGCTGGTATGTGTGCTACTCCCTGAAATGTCCACCATCGCAGAACAACTCGGTCTCTCCGAAGAAACAGTCCAGCGTCTCATTGGCGACTATCTAAATGCACATATTCTCGCTGTTTTCGCTTATGCGCTGTATATCATGATCTTCGGCGCTCCGATGCGTCTGATGGGTGTGTTCGTGTGTATTTTCTGAAACTATCAACTTACAATTCTTAGTACAACGTGGGCAATGGTCCCCCCGGCGTATCACTTTGACTGTCATTCTTTGCTTAATATGGGCCTTTGCACAGTGAGTTTCGGGGTGGCGTGGAATGCGATGTATGCCACCTACGTCACGCACGGTCAAACTCAGGACGCCATCTTCGGATGCTTGGAATCGGGAACTTCACGTCGCAGAGGCTTTCCCTTAACGTCGCGACGGCGGTTAATGCTATTCTCGCAGAGCTCATCAAGCATCCACACGGGACGGCTTAGCAGTAACATGTCGCACAGGATCTTCGTCTCTCACGTCGTTCCCTCCCCGTAGGGGGTGCGAATGCATGAGTATAGTAACTTCGGGGGGCATCGTGTTGTTACTGTGGATGGTGCTTGTGGGGATGTTGAGGGTGGTGGTGCTTGGCGGAAATCGTCGATGCGGTGAAAATCAAACTTAGAGGAAAGTGGAGGTCGAACCCTGTATACTACGCATACTTGTCAGTATGAAGGTAGCTTCAGAAAATGAGAGAAGACTTACTATGGAGTACGTGAACCACCGGTCAGAGATACAATGTAAACTAAGGGTACTACTGCTATCTTGAAGGAACCGATGACTGCCCCCGCTGGACGGGGGTACATATTAAGGCATACAACATCGCCATTAGCTCGACGTGGGCCGGGATGCACGGATAATCGTGTCCCGTGTAACCGCGGTCAAAGTCTAGTGAGAACACAAGGTTAGTACGAACAAGGTTAACAACCATTAGGACTTACGAAGGAAGGACTTGGTCAAGTCATCGTCGTTCGAACCGAGAGAACACGTCGAACCGAGAGAACACGACTAGTCCAACCGAGAGAATACGACTAGTCCAACCTCGGCGCTCGACGAAATATAGGTCTAAAGTACAAAAGGTCAACTTGGTAAGAACGGACTTGAATTTGGAAAGCTCACCATGGCGTGACGCGAGTGCCGCGGGTCTCCGCGTCGTACGAGAGCGTTCGCAACGATATCCTCCTTCTCTGAGTCGCATTGCTTGCGCCATCTCGACCTCCCGCCCTCCACTCGCGCCACGTCTGGCGGGTTCGGCGCACGCTTTAGGACCATAACGACGGCGTGCTCTCCATGCCACGGTCCCGTTCCTTCAACTTCAGTCATCATACGATCTCGTACTCACATCTAAAGGACAATATCAGTTTCTGAAGGAATCAGGCAAATTTAAGAATCTCACCTTTGCATAACGACGCTGCCAGTGATGTCCCAGCTGGGTACAGATGGTCCTAGAGTCGTCATCCCTCGAAGCGAGGGGCGTCCTCTCCGTCGGGTTCAGAATCCCGACGTCGCGCCCTACATCATGGTGGAACAACGTAGGGCGATCCCCAGTCAAACGCGGCAAGCCCAGATAGAGACGATGTGAGAAAGCTGGCCTATGAAGAGAAGTACCGCCGCCGTCGATTCCTGAATGGATTCAGAGACGTCTGGAAAATGTCATTAGTCCAAGGGTATTCACGTCAATCTTGAGAGACGTACCGCAGACCAACCATGAAGGAGACGCCGTCCATACTGCGTACAAGGAGTCGATGGTATCATGACATGAGGCGGCTATAGCGCTCACAGGCCGTCCTTGAAACGCGGTCCCAAGGCGTATCCTTCGGAATATGGCGGCGGTCCTGGTGAAGACACCCGTTCGGGCAACGTTGAGCGTGGTGTTCAAGAGCGTGGCAGTGGTCTGTATCCGGCGAAGCCTTGTGGTCGTCGCCTTCCCACCAGCACGAAGCCAAATGGGAAAAGGACGCGTCGCGAAGACAACGTCCCATATGGCCGACGACGTCAAGGAAAGCATCTATAGTCTGGACCTCTGTCGTGGGCATCAGTAAAACCTAAACAAGGAATTAACGAGATATACGTACAATTCAATACCGAATCTTGGTGCTCGTCGGCGCCAGCGTCAAACTAAGTAGACGGACGAGCAAAGTCGCCCCAAGAAGTCGTCGTCGTCGTGGTCCGGATGGCCATGAAGATAGCTGTGGGAATCTATAGGGACAGTAAGGAATGGGGTCGTGAAAGGCGCACAAGAGAACATACCGTCCAAGCTCAACGCGAGTTCCCGACGGCCTGCTCGACGTCTGACCAAAGGATGGTTAGTGAGTAGGGTCATCGTCCGCTAGAAAGACGACGCACCAAGCAAGCAGTAATAGATTGCAGTATCCGAGGAGACCGGAGGCGAGAACTGGGCGAGAATGTCGTCCATGTCGCGCTGGAAGGCGCACACAATAAATCTGAAAACAGTCGTCAGCGAGCTAGTCAACGACACAACTAAAGAATAGCCCTACCACAGTGTTGAAGACCGAAGGAAAAGGCACTGAGGGAGGGCGGTAGTGAGCAAACCAATCAACGATGATGGTGGGAAGGAGAAAACATAGTGTCACATCAAGGATGTCGTCACGTTTTAAACGCGTCGGGAACGCGTTGATGAAGGCGGCGGCCACGGCACAGAGACACATCGAGGGATAAAGGAAGGATGAAAGTCTGAGGTCAAGTATGGCCATAGCCAGCAGAGTAGGACTAGTAGGAGAAGGGAAGAATGGGAGAGGGAATGATGGGTTCAAGCAGAATCCCATCGCCTTTTATTCCGATTTCCAGGCCTCCAGGTTCCATCAAAGACAGAAATACATCCGGGTAACCAACCGCAAGGATGCGCGAGCGTCGGACTAAACGAAATCTTTCCAATATTCGGGCGTAGATTGCCCCGCCACACAATCTCGCTTCTGTTGAATTGGCCGCCCTGGACGAAAGACAGCGAGATGGATACGACTGCATGAAATATAAGAGTTGAACTTTCATATATGTCAGAGCCCAAGATACGCAGTGAACCCAAACCTAATGAAACTTACCTCCTCCTCCAGAATGCACCATAACGAGTTTCCCGTCCTCGAACGAAGCTTCCAACACTCAAAGCGCCGGAATTAGCTGCAGGGTCTACCTCCGAGAATCTGATGGGAGTCATAGTGAAGCGCCTGGGCACGGAGATATTGAAAACTTACAGATTGGACTTTTCACCCGGACGGGCGCAACGCTTCGCGTTGCCAATTAAACCTTTTCGAGAACGGATAAAGGCGTCCGGTTTACGTTCTGATATCATGTCATATCAGTCAGCACAAAATCAAGCCGTTGAAACACGGAAATGGTACGAACCTTCTCAGCATATCGGCGACACAGC
Source organism: Hymenopellis radicata (assembly GCA_015501595.1). NCBI lineage: Eukaryota > Fungi > Basidiomycota > Agaricomycetes > Agaricales > Physalacriaceae > Hymenopellis > Hymenopellis radicata. The sequence continues at coordinate 6,591 of JADNRX010000318.1, read as the reverse complement.
GCGAATCGCGCGTTAACGTTGAATTGATTTCCTTCAGAGGCAAGTAAGAGTCGCAGATAGTGTATTCAGATATATATACACCTAGCGAGTCGTCAGATTGAATAGAAACGAACGGGAAACGAGTTTTCACCAAAAGTGTCAGAGGGACGGAGGAGGAAGACGACCACTGGCGTCATTTCCCCGCATCCGAGGTTGACAGATAAGATTGTCGATGCCCCAGAGACGTCATAGGGTTCCGGAAATCCTCGTGCTATCGATGTGCAGGGTCCTAGACGCCTCCCAGAGCGTCTGACGCGAAAAGTCGTCTTCAGAACGGTGTTCTCGGCTCAGCGACCATCGGAATGCGCCTTAGTAAGTCACAGAGTAATCTCCAGGTGAAATCAAGGCCGCAAGACGTCGGAGAGAGTGGGAGGACACGAGGGCGCGCAGGTGTAAGCGTCTTGGACTCGGACATGTGGTGGTTCAAGTTCAAGATCCACCGATCACTTGGGGTGCCTTAGCCGTATGGCGCCATTCAACCACGATGTTTCGCCGCTTATTCCGAGCCATTAGGACGTCTAGAACGTTGGGAGGACTTGGGTTACCCGCTGAACGTGCGGCGGTAATCCATTTCATTGGCTACACGAAATCAACTTGGCGACCCGACGGACATCATCTTCAAGGTACACAATATGGTTACGCAAGTTTTCGAGGCCGCCAGATCGCATCGTCGCAAGAAGTTGTCGTTGGACGTTTCGGGTATATCATCTTCTCCGTAAGTTCAAGAGGTGGGATATCTTTGTATTCGTGTTTTAGTCCGACTTGGGGTACTAACCATGTTTTGGTAGGATCTTATAATATACTCTACAGTGTATTTGGTAGCTATAGAGAGCTCGAACGACAGTTTAATTCATGATATACGATTTCGTGAGTTTCTAAGTAACACGGGTCTACTCTATTCCTTCTTGACTTTCCCTCATTTTCGCACAAAGGAGTTGTAAGACAATGTGAGTTTCATTAATGCGTAGCTACAACATGTAAGAGTACTCCTACACACGATATAATGTATTCTACGAGTCAAAGTTCGCCTTGTGCGAGAATCATGCTCCCAGCCGAACCTCGTCCCAATGGAGACAAAACCAACGTCAAAACAGGGTGAGTCACGGCGGAATCAATGCGTCGCGATATGAGCTATACAAGAGTTAGCTCCGAGAAAGTGATCAAATGAGGAAGGCACGAAACGAAATGAACACAGCCCTCGTCAACGTCGCTGTGCTCTAAGCGAAGCAGACATACGCCGCCTGCACCTGTGGACTCGTCTTGGACAAGCAGAAGTCCAACGTCGAAGCCGCCCGGGATGGAAGTGAAAGGTGGTGCGGAACGTCCAGAACCGTCGTTATCCTAGCAGTGGGAAGCGAGGAGCGCGAGCGCAGCGGTGCAAGCGCCGCTGCTCACTGCTATTGAAAGCAAGCTCCGGTACTGAGTTATGTCGTTAGTTCAAGAAATGAAGGCGACGAAGATAACGTACCGAGGACGAATTCGTCACCAAGAAGTCCAAAAGCGTCCATAAATCCGAGCTCCATGAGATCCAAATCGCCATCAGCGGCGCAATTAGCCGAAGGCTATGATGATGGTCGTAGGGTCCGCGTTGGGTTTTGAACCGGGTGAGAAGTCGAACGATAGGCGCAGCCGTTATTGGGAAGTGAAGGCGAGGTCGATGGGTAGGAAAGGGCAGTATTTAGGACGACGACGACGACGTCCCGGAGCGCTAGCGTCCACGATGACGAGTTCCAAGTGTGGCGTCGGTGAATTGTCGAAATCATGAGGTCGTTCTCCCAGCAAATCTCGGAGTGTTGAGCGCAGCGGCGGAAGCGTCGGTGTTCACTGAGTTGACGACGATACCCTGGTGCTGGAATAATACATTAGCGGCAATTCTGAAAGAACATGGTAACGTACCTTGGAAAGTTCGCCGTCAAATCGTCCCAATCCGTCCAGAAACCCGAATCCAGCAAGATCCAGATCGGCATAAAGGGCGAGAAGTGGCCTTACCAAAGGAATTTGACTTCAATTTGATGGTGACGGGAGGATTGAACTGACGAAACAGGTCAGAATGAAACCTGAAGTATAAACTAGGAATTCACACCTTTTTTCAGAAAAAAAAAGCCGGGCCGGCGAGGCCACTACACACTATAGTCGCACAGAATATCGTGTTTCGAAGAGGGCCCATCATTCGTGCCTTGTCGAGTGCTACGGGGGAGGCGGCGAAGCCGCCTCGCCAAGCAGGGCCTAACGGAAAGATATGACCTTGAGAATACGAGAAAATAGGGAGCTGAACATACCGTATTCGATGACGAAACGGATCCCATCTGACGAATGGGTCAGAACTCAAATCTTCAAAATGACCCGAAATATGCACCTTTTGCCCATGAAAGCCGGTCCGGCGAGGACGTTACAACTGTGAGAGCTGAACAACACGGTTTCCATGGCAACGAGATCGTGTTCCTTGGTTGAGATGGCCTGTGAAGGCGGTGGCGAAGTCATCGTGCACGTCAGATTCTGACCGACTTCTCCAATTAGCGTGTATATCCACGCCGCCGCGGAATAACGACTCACCAAGCAAAGGGGCATTGATAGACAATATCTGCTGATAAATGAGCATGAAGGTAGTGAAAAAAACCAGTTGGAAAATGCACTTTTCCCAAAAATCCAAGCCTGGCCGGCGAGGCCACCCATGTTACTCTCATCTCCAGAGCTCCGTTCGTCGCACTGAAAGTTCCAAGTACACTGAGATCATTGATATCAGAGGCGCCTGAGGCGCCGACGCCTCGAGTCTAGACGAAAAGAGATTTGTGCTGGAAGTGCGCCGTATGTTCCATCAGTTCAGATATTGATGACGCCGCGAAAGGAAAACTCACGAACTTCAGGGACGTTTGAGGCCGATATCTAGCATTAAATGAGCATCAAACACGCAAAAAAAAACACCCCGAAAGACGTACCTTTCCCAAAATCCAAGCCTGGCCGGCGAGGCCGTCCGCGCTGCCTTTAAGCTACGGCTCCGTTCTTCGTGTTTTGATCTTGAAGATAAGTCGAGTGGTCCCCTCTAGAGGCGCCGAAGGCGCCGACGCGTCGCTGATGTGAGAAATCAGAATTCATGATGAAGGTGATGGAGGTAAGAAGGAACTGTCAACTTGCCGGATTCGGATGATCGACGCTCTTGCTTCTGCCCATCATGTCGCGTCAGTGTCGCTCCGGCCTCTCACGGGTGCGACCCTTCTCTTCTCGGAAATTCGGCTTTTGGTACTCCTCGTTGTGCTCTGTGGGTCCAGGCTTCGTTAGTCTCTGTCGACTTGTGGACAACGCGACCACGCACCTCTGGACACCCCACTCCCGGAATCCTTGTCGCTGCTGTCTTCGCCTTCTGCTCTCCCGAATTCTAGCCTCAGTTCTGGACAAATTGAACGACTACGGCTCTGCCTATGATGCTGACACGAGGGACGTGTTCAACTGACTTTGCGACTCTAGAAGAAAGATCAGCCTTTCACACGGACTAAGAGACGAATGTACCTTTCAGACGCTGCGTCTCATGAATGAACGGGATCTTCTCGAAGCGCCTTTCGACGTTGGGACAACCTGGAGAGGAGGTGCTTCAGCACAGATCTCACATGGAACGACTTGTGCTTACCACGCCGGCGCTATTTCTTTTCTCCGTAAAGCGTGACGAGTGTGTAGAGGTTTCGACGACAAGCTATACAAAGTGGAGAACACGCTTACCAGTCTCAATTCCGGGTCAACCTCTCCATCTCGCGCGGACGATATTGGCGCCACCTCAATCCCCACAACGTGCTGAGACGATAGATAGTCAGCAGGCAAGCGAGGTGAGCATGGAGGGAAGCTTACCGCAGAATTTCCGCATTTCGAACGTCGACATTGTACGCGGAGGTGACGGTAAGAGGGAAAGGAAGAATGGGGACTACAATCTGATGTTCGTCCACAGAACGAATTCAGGTCCGCGCCGGATGAATCTTCCCGTGTGTAAGATGCGTTTTAGCGCGCGATCGTCGCCTTGACAAACGCTTTGCTCAGGTCCCCGTCTTGGGGATATTCTGTGGCGTGAATAATTCACAAAGGTATATTCCTGCAAGTATTCAACTGCTGCTGACTCCTAGCACGTCAAGGAGCGCTGGAACCAAGCTTTCAAAACATGTATTGACTGAGTTGAGGTACGTGTCGTCATTCTATAATATTCCTTGCATCAGTAACCAAACCCGCCCTGCAGTTTACGGGAAGTGCGGCTAATACTGCATTCTTATTCTTGAGCTACGCTACTCCAGATGGCAGCTAGAATAATGATATGTGTATCTATTGAATCCTAATCACAAGCCGCATCGAACCTACACCGCGGGAGCGAAGATATGTTGAGATTAAAAGTTTGGCCACATTAGCAGTTCTGATGCGACGGCGCACCCGTACTGCGCATGAGTCACTGGCTTAGTGATGTCGGGCCCAGATACCCCCGCACTAAATCAAAACTTAACTCGGAAGTCACTATAAAGCACGTCGAAATCCATGAGCAGTTCATCACCCACCTTTCCTTCCTGCCATTATGCTGTCACTATGTTCACCGTTGTTCGCTCCTGTCTCGTCACTCATCTCCACGCCGTGTCTGTCTCCACCACTGTGGTTTCGGCTTCCTGTTCCGTGTTGTCCCTCTCGACGATGGTGTTGAATTCCAAGTTTGGGTAAGTACAGGTCTTCCTTCGTTCATGATCCTCATTGACTCACTTGTCCTCCAGTATGTTGTCAGACCAGGATGTCTTTCTGTGACCGCTATCTGGGTGTTTCGCTTGTTTCCTGCTGTGGATTCGTGTGCTTCAAGTAAGTCCCGTTTGCATTTACGATGAGCATCCTCTAACCGTCTCTCTTGATTTAGAACCACGTCGACTATGACACTCTGACCGCTTCTAGGTGTCTCTCTCGTTTTCTGCCGTCGATTCGCGTGCTTCAGTGCTACGAATGCAACGGCAGCACGGTACGTCACAGTGACTCGCGTGAGATTCACTCATTCAACCTTTTAGCCGTCCGTGTGTGCTGGGGCAAATACCACAGCTTCGGCTGCCCAAGACGGGGCCTGTGCGAGCCAGGATTTGGGATGGTGGGGGTCGTTTTGCCTCCACCCGAACCGACCTTGCGCGCAGGTGGTATTTAGCCTGGTATCCTGCCCGCCCTCCCTGGAGCAGCGTAATCAGCACCCGAGACTTGTTTTTTTTTTAATTCTAGGTGTGAGATGATTTGAATGCTGTACTCACCAGCCCCATGCCTGGGTAACGGACCTCTTCCGGTTTGGATCTCGGCCGAGAAGACCAGCTCGACTTAGCAGGGCACTATGATGGTAGTGGCGAGTAGTTTAAATTACCATATTAGGACGAGTCTGCTACAAAATATATTGATCGCGTTCTGATCTGAACACGAAACTTCTCTTTAAGACTACCACCATGAATGCGACACGAGGCGCGCACGACCCAAATATATCGATTTGCCCGACACACGTCTGAATTGAACCCGCGACCTGCGAAGCACAGCCGCATGCGTCTTCCATGACTCACGAAGAGGAGACGACGCCCAGCACCACCCGAAGAAGGCACAGCCACCACGAAGCACGCCCGGACGGCGGAGAGCCCACCCACGAGGGGAGATGACCCACCCACGAGTAGGAGATGACCCACCCACGAAGACGGCCCACCCATGAAGAGACAGACCCCACGACCAAGCACAGCCACACGACGCATGTGCGAAGGACCCGCCCAGGAAGACGACATGACAGCCATGAGGAGAAGATCACCCACACACGAAGAGGAGACATCACGACTAAGCACAGCCACAGGATAGAGGAAGACACGACCCGCAGAAGACATCTCCTCACGCGACCACGAAGACGAAGAGAACGACAGAGACCACCCGAAGAAGCACTTCACTCACCAAAGCACACCCGAAGAAGTACACCCACCCATGACACCCCACTCACGACGACAGCACCCATCATCGTCGATCCAGTTCCGTGTTAGCGTTCTTATCATCTTCGTAGTGGTGCGTTGCCCTTGGACATGCCATCGGCAGTTCAGGCGCTCGCATTATCGTCTCGCTGGAATGCCAAATGCTTTACTAGTTGTGGGTCCACGGCACGATCGGCAATCAATCTTCTCCAGGCAGTTAAGAAGAACAAACTTGTTGAAGTAATCTTTTCGCTCCTTCCACCATCATGTCCAATCCCGACCACGATATTCCTGCCATCATTTCCAATACCGGCGGCGACGGTATTCCTGCAGAATATATCATCTCGCGCAACGAAGGGAAGTATCTGACAATCAAGAGAGAATGGTTCGACATTCCTACGGAGGAAGGCCAGCGTGCCCGGTACCCCAAGCCCATGCACCCCAACGACGTGCGGGATTCCTGCGTACTAGCACACAAGCACGCCATGACGGTGTTCAAAGACTCTTACCCGCATCCCTTCCTGGTCGCCGAAAGCGACAACTTTCACACACCGCACGAATGGGGAGACGCGCCGCGCAGCATTGTCGAACTTGAAATGTGCGCTCTGTCGGCTGCTATACG
>JADNRX010000317.1:0-62489 GCA_015501595.1 Hymenopellis radicata | reverse complement strand
CTGAGCATTTGATCGCCGTCAGATAGAGCCGTATGGAAAACGGAGAAGTCGAAAAACTCACAGATCTGGATTTTACGGCGGAGATGCGCACCGCTTCGCGGCGCATATTCCACCCTTCTGGACATGAATACCAGTCGCCCTGTACCTTCTAGCGAATATCACATGAGTCAGATCAAAATTGAAGCGGTTGACATAGAGAAAAGGTACGAACTTTCTGCTTGCCACATTGAATTCGGGTTTATTGCAATATTCACTTCTTGAACGGGCAACGTAGAGGGGTGATAAAGGACAAAAAGAGTTCAATCAAGTGGCCCGGCAATCAGACTGAAGAAATTCGAGCGGAAAACACGCTTTTCGCCAAAGTGTCGGAGGGACGGAGGAGGACGACCAGCTCTGTCGTCACTACCCCACATCCGAGAGAGCCCAGATAAGATTGTCGAACGCGTCACAGGGTTCACCAGATCCTCGTGTCATCGATAGTCAGGGTCCTCAACGCCCCAGCGAGGCGTTGACGCGAAAACTCGGGTTCAAAACGCGTCCAGTGGCCAGAGAACCGTCGGAATTCATATTACGTAATCCACAGAGCAATATCCAAGTAAATTCAGGTGCGCAAGAGTCGCGAGAGAGCGGGAGAGCAAGGGTACGAGTTGGTGTAACCGCCGCAAGATCGGAATCGTTATGGCTCGAGTTCAAGTTTAGCCGATCACTTGGGGTGATCGGGCCTGTATGAACACCTGCCAATGGAACATTTCTCCGTCAATTCCGGGCCAAGAAGATGCCTGGAACGTTGACCCAACTTGGTATACCCGCTGAACGTGCGGAGGAAATATTCCGTGTTTAACAGGAAATATCACTCTGGGTACGCCACGGACTTCATCTCCAGGGTTCTTAACACGACTTTCACAGGTTTACCGGCCGCCCTAGAAGGAAGTTTTCGAGAAGTTTGTGTTTGCCATTTCGACCATACTGACTTTGTCCTTAACGTTGAGATTTGGTGTATTGGTAAGTCCGCCGATTTCTCCGAGTTTGACTGTTCACCATGTTTGAGTAGGGTATTGTACCGTACTCTAGGCACTGTTTTGAGCAATCCTGGTCACTCTATCGAGTTCTAATTTTTACATAGATTTTTGTAGGTAAATTGAAGTAACACTTTTGAAGGGGGTCTACAAACTCGTGTTCACTTTTGTTACATTCCGAGCAATAGATTTCAACAACGAGATTTGAATTGAGGCGTAATGTACATCGAAATGTTCGTAAAAACACTAATTCTACGTAGTTCTACCGGTCGTAAAGATCGCTACACCGTGCCTTCCTCCCAAATTTCAACATGTCATGCCCGAAGCCCGTTCCAACTATACCCTATGTCGACGAGAAACAGGGACAAAAGACGGCGACGCAGTCGCCGTCAATAGCAACTACGAATCCTTAGCTCCGGAAGGAGATCGAGACAAATTGCTAGGTACGAACCTTGGACACAAAGATCATCCTGCGTTCTCTCGCGCGATAGTTGGGGAAACGACGGCATCTATGACGGAAGTCGTCGTCGCACTGGAGCCCGACATCATCGCATCCTCGTCCCCTCGCTGTCTTCGGCTCGACTAGACAATGTGGCGTCAGGTTATCCTAGTCGTTTCCTCGCATCAGTGAGAAGCCCGCAACGCGGGCGCAGCGGCGTTCGGCCGCTGCTCACTGATGCCGTTGTCAATGTCCACCTGCTAACGAGTACCCTTAGCCCAGGAGTTCAGGGATAGGGAGACAACTTACCAAACCAATTTTCCTGTCTACGGCTTCCAAATTCGAACATAACCACCAAACGTACAAGATCCAGATCGGGATCACGGCGGAAGATTTATCCTGAAAGGGATGGAGTCCAATCCGTGAGAGCTTCATATCCGGGATAAAGTCGAAATGAGTGAGCGAGGCGGCGGCGGAGCCGCGAGCGAGACCTGGGAGTGGTATGAGAGATAAAACTGCAATGCTAACCATTTCTCACCGAGTCTGCAGGTAGAAATCGCGTCAATTACGAAGTGTGGCGCAATGCACCCGTCCAAGTCGTGTATCTAGCAGCAGTGAGAAGCCCGCAGCGCGGGCGCAGCGGCGTACATCCGCTGCTCACTGCTGCCGTTATCCTGAACCAAACACGCCCTATTAGCCAGTGGTTTCAGGCAGAAGAATGAACATACCCGAACCCAGAGTTCCCGCCAAGTTCCAAATACAAACGTAACGCCGAACCAAACGAGATCCAGATCTCCATCAAAAGGTGCCATTTATCCGAAATTGCTCAAGTCTGGGCATGTGTCCGCGTTGTCGAAGGGTTCAGTTTTTGGTCCGTCCACAAGAAACCAAGACGGCGGCGGCGCAGCCGCCGCGAGAATGGGTCTGAGAGGCGAGCATAAGAGGTGAAATGAACCATGACGACAACACGTACCGTGTTGTATCAGAATGAGTCGAATCCTGATGTCAAAGCTGTTAGATTTAGAATGCGAAAATCATGTCAAACGTACCGCGTTTCCCGTAATAAAATGCCGCCCTAGGCAGGAGAGAGCTACCGCTACACGTTGTTCGGCGCAGAGTGCAAGGCTGAAGAAGGATCGAATCTGAACGTTTGAACCCAGAACGGAGTTGATCTGCTCTTCAAAGGGTTACAAATTGAACGTGAGGAAATCAAAACACGCACCTTTTCTCCTGAACTAAAAGCCTGCCCGGCGAGGGCAACCGCGCTGCTGAAATTAGAAGATATTGGATGATGTGAGCGTCCCGGGCTCGAGTCGTCGTAATGATGTCCAAAGACGCGCCATTTCTGCAGCGTTCGAGGACGCCAAGTCGAACGGATTTAATTCCCAAAAGAGAGACGAATCTGATTGCATAAAGGGTCAGAAATTTCAGTTCAAAGTGCTAAAGAAACACGCACTTTTCGTTTGAAAAAAAGCCGGTCCGGCGAGGACACTACGCCGCCCTATTTCCAAGATCGCGTCTCTGGGAGCGAAGCGAGATCAGATCTCTTTGCAAATATCGTCAGAAATCATCCCCAGGAAACGACGCCCACAACGCACCTTTTTCCCGACCCAAAAGCCTCTGCGGCGAGCAGATCCACGCTGCTCAAAGTTCAAGATTCCGAAATTTGACCAACTCGCGGTTGGTAATTGGTTCAACATCCGGTAAGACACGTTTCCGACGGTGAAGACGCGTTATTCCTAAAGGCAGAAAGGGCATTAAGATCAAGATGATGATGGTGGAAGACGAACCTTGACCTTCCGCATCGGGTTTGGAAGTGATCGAAGTGACTCTGTTCCTTCCGCTCATCGTCCCAATGACCCCCCCTTTCAATTTGATTCCCGGCAGCCGACTCGACCCTTCAAGCGTCGTGCTTCTGCGCGCATTGCTGCGGTCGCGAACTCAGGCTGACTCTGGCTACGTAAACCTCTGGACATGGAGATTGAACGCGACGACTCACCGTGCTTCCCTCGCGACTCCCCAGCGTCTCAAAGAACCTGAACTCTGGCCTATCGTGTGTTGAATCCTTGTCTACTAGCTCGCCCGCTCATCATTGACCTTCTGCAAATTGAATCCGGATCTGGAGGAATTGGGCTGGTGTCTTTCGCGCTGGAACTCGTTCACTCACCTCTCTCTCGAGGTCTGCTCGTCCCTCGAATTTCAACCCCGGTTCTGGACGAATTGAGACAGTGTCTCTCGCCAGACTCGCCACTGACTCCACGAACGCGAGATCTCCCTGAAGGTGGGGCGAGTCAGGGTGCAATGGAGAACATGTACTGCATTTACTCACGATGAGGCATCTCTTAGCCCTCCCGCGTTCTGGACAAATCAAACGGACTCGGAGACGATTACTGGATATCCTTCGGCGATGAACTGTCTTCTGCAAGTTTTCTCAGCGCCAGAAGGTCAAGTCTACGGAAAATCTTACTTTTTGTCTTCCAAGTCGTGAAGACTGGCGAAACTTGTCAATATTAGTGCCACGACGAGACGAGAGAGGATGGTAAGTGTACCGGTTTGTTGTTTGGACCGTTCTTGACGATATGGGTAGTGACGCCGCGACGGAGACAAGTTGGTGGCGGGAAAACAAACAAATTGACGGCATTCGTCCGCGTGTACATACGATACCAAACATGGAAACATTTCGCGTTTCCAGGGTTCACGTTGCGCTTCTCAGGACCCTGCCCGACTTGTCGCAAGTGGATTTCCTCCTGCAAGTTACTCTGGATGTCAATGTCCATTTATTCTCTGAACTGAGCTCGATTTTCCGAACCGATTGATACCCACAAGTATGGGGACTCAACAGCGAACAAAGGTGACTGCACTTCTGTTCCCGGAATAGTAAGGTACGTGCCCACTGCCCAGACTCGTCCCTTTTGCTTCGAAATATTGCAAGTGACGGAGGTCAGTTTTTCTTGAGCTCATCGTTGAGGATTCAGGAAGCGCTATGCTATATAATTTATATGGTTCGAAAGCTACAAATCATACCTATCGAATGGTGGTAGGGACAAGTCAAACAGACGAAAGAAGTGTGGCGCATTTCGGGGTGCCAAGTCCGTCCTACGTCAGCGAGTCCGATTCGGCGTCGGAGCCGTTGTTTGTCCAACAAACAATCTCCAGAGGTATATAAGGTGTCCTGGCTGTCGTGAAGCCCCATCTCCTTCTCTCTTCTCTACTTCTCTCATCCGCTCACCTATTAGCAGTGTCCACGGTAAGTCTTGGGGTTGGGTAAGGTTACTCACCTGTGTCTTGCTGTTTTGTTGAGACCAGTAAGTCGTAGATTAGTGTTACTGACCCCGCTGTATAAACGGCACTTGTGTTCGGAAGCCCATCTATTCACCCCGGTTCTACGAGAAATGGCCGGTCGCCTGGTAGATGGGTCGAAGACGCGAGTGTTAGACGTTTCCACATGGTGGTGCGCCGTTCTTTCAGGACGTTCGCACAAAGCCCTCCTCCTGAGGCCATTCGGTCTAATCAACCGATGAGAGCCAAGAGGATCCCCGAGCCAGCGGGTTGGCTCGGGGATTTTTTTCGGTTCTTTGGGGCCCGCCAGGCCGGACCCCTCACGCCCGTACGATGTATGATTTTATGGACTTGCGTTCACTGAATTTTTATTTTTGCACTTGACTTTTTATTTTCGCACTCTCTACGTACAGCGGTTGCACGATAAGTATCCTAGCAATGTAGTTTACGATTAGAATGCAATTTGTGAAGCCATACAGTCCGCCATTGACGAGAATTTTAATCTCGAGTGTCCGAGTCGTCCCAACCGTTGTTCAGCACAGCCACACACCGCGATGTCAAAACATAATTCAGGAAGACAAGCAGTAAGGCCACGCTACCACGATGCCTTACTGCTCTTGCCAAAATTGAGATTTAGATCCCAACAAACTTCCATTCATACTTCTACTCCTTTGAACAAAATGGATAATAAGACCGCACTACCACCTCTACACCATATCACTCCTACACAACGGACACGAGCTCGAATGACTCGTACTAAACCACTTGTACAAACACGCCCCATGAAACCCATTCCGACACGTCCTACACGGCCTTGTCGGCAGCGTCCCGTCCACCACGCCAATAACACTATAACATATCGCGCACTCGACCTGCCCCTCAAAGTGTCCCTGCACATTGCGCTTAAACACCCCCAGCCGCTCGACGATGCGCCCCGCGCCGTGCTGCACCCCGAGCACCCACCGCCGCCACCGCTCCTCGTCCACCCCCACGCGCTTCGGCCCGCTCACAACGAGGCGCGCGAGCGGCCAGTCCGCCGGGAGCCGCACGCGCAGCTCCAGCGCGTGCTCGTCGACGAGGTACGCCGCGACGACTTCGGTGTCGTCCCGCACGATGCGCACCTTGAATTGGTCGTCTTGCAGAAAAATATCCCCACGGATCGCAGCGACCTCTGCCGCGATAAGCCCCTTGCTGAACCACTTGGCAGTGTACGCCGCAATCGCCTTGTCCACGACCAGCAGACTCGGAACGGTGAGCAATGCGCGGTGGAACAGGTGTGCGCGGAGGATCGGCTCTGCCTCTGGTTCGTATACTGAAGGAATTAGAACAACTCTAACATGGATGGGGAACTCACGAGAGATATAAAACTCGTCCAGCGCCCATCCGTCGAGGGGAAACATGGTGTCCACCACATTTTTAAACACCGCAGCCAGATCCCGCACCTGCTCGACGTACAGCGACTTGAGCTTGAGCGACGCGCCGTCGAACAGATCGAATAGTATCATCCACGCAAACAGGTCCTCATCCAACACATCCAGCAACTCTTGCGGGATACGCGCCTCCTCGTTGCCCACAGCCACCTCCACAACCCAGTGCTCCGTCCATGCACGCGCCGCCCTGTTCAACAGCGGGTACGATTCCGAGGAGAAGAGATGACAGAGTTTGGGAAGGACATCCCACTCCACCTCTTCCTCTGCAAGAATCCTCAGAGCATCAACGTCGTCGCCGCCCTCAACGACATACTCCAGTACATCTCGTACCACTTCCTTCCTCTTGCCTGACCACTCCTCACGTAACACCCTGTTCGTCGTAGCGAGCTCGTCCATGGCGAGGACCATCTTGAGGTCAACAGAGCTTGCAATCACGTCGTAAATAAACTCCCAATGCGCACCGGGAACGTTCTGCAGAATGGGGAGGAGCGGGAGGAGAAGCGTCGCAATGACCGGGTCCTCGTCTTCCTCCGAGACATACTCCTCCATGGCCCGTACCAAGTTGACCGCCCGCTGCACTGGCTGGACAAACACCACGTCACTCTCCTCCCTCGGAACACTCGCCGCCAGCTTCCTCATCGCGCGCACACCCCCGCCGTTGAGGATCGCGCCCGTCCACTCTGCCCGCCACCGCTCCATCACCTTTCCCTCCGCTCCTGCGCCACACAGCGCCTTTACCACCTCGTCTCCTCGATCCCCAATCTTGCGCGCCACACCGACCCATCCATCCGCCTCCCCTGGTTCAAGCTCGGAGAAAACAACTCCTAAAAGCCGAGACACCTCTTCGGGGTGCCATGCTGTATAACATCGCCGAGAAGCCACTCCAACCCAGAGGAAGCGGAGAGTACACTATCCACCGCCCTCTTCCTCGCCTCGGGAGAGTTGACCTCGTGCAGGATGTAAGCCACCACACTCCTCGCCCTCTCCCCCTCCTCTGCAAGAAGCGCGCGCACGGCCCACATCCTCTCCGGATCGCACGCCTCCCGTCTTCTTCGGATACACAGCAAAGTGAGGAATGTAGGCGGAAGAGGTACGAGTGACCAAGGATCAATGCCCGCCTCTTCTGCGAGGTCAAGCGCCTCTTCTCCGTCGAGGAGCATCCCCTTCAATGTTTCTGTCACCTCTTCCACCGGTAACACCGCACCCGCCCTCGGCTGTCCGGCGAAGAAGAGAAGAGAGACGAGTCGGGGTGTAAGACGCTCGGTGGGTATAGCGTCGATGAGGTCGAGGTCGGAGATGGTGGAGAGGATAGCCGAGTATCCCTCCTCGGAGAGAAAGAGTCCGGTGGTGTTCGCAGAATGCGCTTCACCATCTCTGCATCCGCGCCATCCAGATTATCCAACTTTGCTCCTCCTAACGAAAGAGGAACCTCCTCGGCCAGATCAACGAGTGTCTTGACATCCAGCTGCAGTGTATCCCATACCCTCTGCTGCTCCTCGATGTCCACGACGCGTAGATATGCCTTGATCACATCGAAAGGGAAGTGGACGACGCGTTCGGCGAGCTCGGTGTCACGGCGTCGCGACCAAATGTGCTGAGCATACCCACAATCAAGCCATTCTCCGACTCGGAAACGCTCTACGCATCACATCCTCCTTCAGGTCGAGGTCCATTGCCTTGACTAATGCTGGGATATCCGCAGGCCGTGCCTCCAAGACAGCCTTCCTTACTTGCTCGCTTCGAAGGGACGATATGTCCCACAATCCCCGCATCCACCTTGAGCTGACCACTCTTTAGTACCGCAAACGTCGTCTCCACTTGGTCCGGCACCGAGTGGGTGTGTCGTTTGTTCAACAGATCGACACACTCAAACACGCATTCCAGCAGTGCTTTGTGCTCGCGTCCAGGTAGCGTACGGCTATGGATCGGTGCCCATAGCGAAGTAAATAAACGCGATATCTGTAGAAACGTAAGCGATGGAAATAATACAGATTATGTCGCACCTCGTCTTCAGATAGCTGTAGTGTGCTGAGCACAACAACGACAGCGCCGTATCCCTGTGCGTTGAGTCCGTGAGCGAGAAACGAGAGGAAGGCATCGATATGCTCTTCCTCCCCCGGCCATCGCTTCAAACACCTCAGCACCGGCCCCCACATCACACTCTGCACTCCCGCGTCAAACTCGTTCCACGCCGCGTCTAACAGGGGGGCATCTTCAACATCCTCCTCCTTATCCAACAACACCCCCACGAGTCCCCACGCCGCCTTGCGCACACCCGGCTGTCCCTCACTCGTCAGACACTCCCACACCGCCTCACCCATCGTCACAGGCACATGCCCCACACACCACCCCAGCCCACCCAACGCACCCACCTCAGTCTGCCTTCCTATCCTCCTCCGTCTCCCCCTCATCCTCTTCCCCCGCCACGTGTATAGCTCCATACACTCCCATCGGATCCTCAATCGCCCTCACCAAATACTCCCCAACCCTCCGTCGGCGTCGCATACGCCCTCCACGCCTCCCTTGCCCCGATATTCCCGTCATGCGCAGCTATACACCACGCGCCGAGTATATGCTCGTCCTCCTCCTCATACCCGCGCATGTCGTCTCTCACCTCTGGCACAGCCACCAATGCGCGCTGTACATCACCTGCGAGAACGCGCAGCCGGCGGGACGGATGCGTGAGGAGCGACGGGAGGTGGTGCATCCACACCGGGAGCACAGTCCGCATCAGCTCTGTCTGCCCAAGCCACGACGCTTTGAGATCCTCGACGCCTCGCGTTCGTGTCACCAGGCTCTTCTTCCCAAAGCGCGCAGCGTTATCGCCAGCTCGGGCGGGATGAGCGATACGAGGTTGAGTGTGTCGAGCGGGTCGGGGCGCGCTGGCGCGGGTTTCGAGGGCGGTATGTACACCTTTTTGCGCGGCGCGGATTTAGCGTCTTTGCGTTCCTTTTTCGTTTTGCCTTTGGGCGGGGCTGGGAGGGTTGCTGGACGTGGACGGCCATCGGGCGCTTTCTTGGCGGCGTGTTTCTTGCGCGTGGCGGATGTCGCGGAGGATTTGCTTTTCGCCATGGATGGATGATTGGGCGTACGAGTATTTGTGAGTTCCCGTTGGTGTTGCAATCCTATGCAAGTACTCGTCAGAATCTGGACATACGGAGACGAACACCACTTCGTACCTCACAGCCAGATCCTACGCGATGTCGTAAACGTATATCCCACCCCAAATCCGAAAGTCTGCGATGACCGTCAGAGTCAACAGATGAACGAGCCTTCCGTCAACCGGGCCGATCAATGAATCATCGTGCTATGATATCATCACCCGATCGTCACCTCATCCCAACCTCAACTCAACGCAAAGCACACATTCGCTTGCCCCATGGCTGAGTTGGTTACAGCGTCCGACTGTTATCAGTACACATCTCTAAACATGCAATCGGAAGGTCGAGAGTTCGAGCCTCTCTGGGCAGTGAAAGGTCAATAATTTTTTTCCCAGCTGGTTAAAGTTTCCAAACGATTTAAATTTTAGCTTTTTGTTTTCTTCAATCTGAAACTCTGAATTAGGGTCGTGGAAATAACCTCCGGGGGTGGTAAATAACCGTTATTTACCTACCCTCCCAGAGGTCCAGGTTATTTACCGGTTAAAAACGGTTATTTACCTGCACGTGATATTTTCACGTGACGTCCCCGCGGCGGCAGCAGCTGTCAAGTGTTTTCAGTCTTTCCCCTCCGGATGCCACTTCCTTGGACCCATCAGAGTCAGATAGATTAAAGGCAAGAATAGTAATTTTCCTTGCCTCTGAATATAGTGTGGGCTACCTTTTTCCGTGCGCCACACATCACGTGGATATGTCACGTGCAGGTAAATAACCTACCTCCAACAGCTTTAGGTTACAAACCGGTAAATAACCGGTAATTTACCGGGAAACAACCTCTTGGTACTCTAACCTAGGTTGTTTCCACTACCCTACTCTGAATTCTGGAGCTCCGATAACTTCCAGTCCGTGTAACAGTCCACGCCAGGGTTTTGTGTGTCATTCAAGTTGTGTTTCTGGGCGCCATCAGTGACTGTAACGCAAATTTTAAAGCCTTTCAAGTTTGTTGTGGGTCACTGGCACTCGGGAGGGAAAAAGTTGGTTTTTTGTCCACTGGAATGGTAATAATACTAAATGGACTTGAGACCTGAGGTTGGTTAATTTGATCCTTCGTCTTGGGAGGACGTGGGGTCTAGCGGTGCGAGTCCTTACTTTGGATCGAGTACGGTACAACACCCTTTTTCAAGTCACTCTCCGTTCAGCGGGAATGTTTTTTCTGGGCAGCGCTGGTTTCGTGTGAGGTGCACCCGTCCGAGTTGACACCAAAAGACCCTCCAGTGTCCAGTTCAAACCAACAGTCTATCGGCGTCCAGATCCCGCCCGACTCTCATCGCCGACGCGAAGGCCTAAATTTCAGGGCCACATTCAGTAGTACCGCCATCGGGAAATAAGAGCGGCGTAGTACATGCGGCGAAGGCGGGGCCAGTGACGAGGACAGTGGGTATTACTCTAAATAGTGGAACCACAGTAATGAAGTTCTGCCATCATACAGATACGTCAACTATAAAAATCATGTTTCTAGAAATCGATGTCTTTTGTAGTAACACCACATTCTAGCTCTACCCTCGATGTCAGCTCATGAAATCTGTCTGGCCACTCCCTTCTCGTTTTAACGTACAACCAACGCGGAAACCGCACCGTTTTCAGACACCTGCCATGGTCTCTGGGTCTTGATTCAAATTCTGTGCCAGTCTCGTTTGTGACCGCACTCCGCCCATTGCCGTCCATGCCAGCGTTGGCATTGTCCTCCGCTTCCTCTTTCCCTTTCACCGTCACGACTGGCAGTCGGGAATATAACATCTCGAAGAGCTGGTCGATATCATTGTATAGAGTAGAAGCAAATCCGCATTCGCCAATGTCCAAGAAGCGCAGACATGGCAGCCTGACAGACGACCCGTTCACGAGTTTATCGAGACTGAGTCCCTCAACAAACTCGAGTGTCATCCTACGGTCCACAATACTCAACCATTCAATACGGTGAGCAAGTGTGAGGAAGTTCAAGAAATTCTGGGCATTATTCTTGTGCGACTTCATCTTACAAGAGACCTCCAGCTTGGTCAGGTTCCCAAGGGGAGGCGGTGATGTTGGAAATTGGGTGACCGAGGTGGCGTGATATGCGAGGGTGAGTTCAGACAGAGCGGGGATCGCCAATGCGGAGAAAAACTCTTTGGTGCGACCCGAGGCATTGCGGCTTTCGATGGTGGTAAGGAAGCGAAGCTTCGGGAGTGGGATGATATCTCGAATGGGTTTGTGTTCGTCCGAACCAATGACATCAACTTGGAGGTCCTCCAAGTTCACCAAGGTACGCAAATAGTTCAAACCATCTGCGTCGAACGCCGGAAAGGAGGTGATACAGGTAAGACGAGACCAAGGAAGCATAACGTGCTTCAAGGCTCGCCAAGATTGATCGGGAAGCAGTGCCACCTCCAAATTCCGAAGGATAGGCGTGCTCGTTGAGTTGAATACATCAACGCTGATGTCCCACTCGTACGAGTAACTATTTCCGAGCCAGAGTTCTCGAAGGTTTGAAAAGTGATTTCCGGAAAGGCACTGTAAGGACGTTCGCGGCAGGTCCACTTCTAGGTACTTCCAACGAGGAATACTGACTTCAAGGATTGGAAGGACTGGACGACCCTTGATACTTTCTTCGCTCCCAAGATAAACGGTCATGGGGCGGCCTCTGGACCTGTCGGTAAAAACCCCCACTTTATACGCACACTGGAGATCTGTGATGTGATCCATCTGCCTGTCAAAATCAAGGAAGAGATGCGTCCACAGCTGAGGTGAATCTATCGCAAGCTCTCTCCAACGATGACAGACTCGAGTCAAAAGCCACGGGGCTGCTTGGGGGTCGAGTGAGTCAGGATCTTCGTCGTTGGCAGTTTCCGATATACAATGACCGAATATTGTGACAAGAAGTTCATTGGGGATGGAACGCATGGGATGGAGGATTGACTTCGCGTCCTCGAGACGCGACTGTGCTTGTTGGCGTGCTGAGAGGAGGTTGTTTAGCAATTGCAGTGCCACGACAATCTTCAAGTCCAGATCTTCGAGAGCAGTGCGCGTGTCCTCTGCAATCTTGCGAAACGCAGGAAGCTCAACGTCAAACGGAGGATGGTTCTGACGGAGAAGTTCCTCTACGCGCACTGTCCGAGTCCCACCAGAATCCTCCGCAGGCTGAAGTAAAGGACAGGCGCAGTTGACACAATATTTTTCAGTCGTAGTATCCGCCATGTCTGGAATCCAACTGGTTTCAGTTCAATGTGGTAAGATTCAAAACTGGGGTCTTTCACCTGTAATAGTCTTCAAGTGGTCGGCGAGAGTAAGCTAGTGCTGATGATTAGTCTTGTGCATTCTTTCAACATCATTGAAAGTAGCTTACTTGAAAAGGACGCGGTACTAGAATGCGAAACGCGTCGACACCAAAATATCTGTAGCGAGTTCGTCGCAGCCTATTCTGTGTCTCAGCCGTGAACTCCAATCTGCGAGAGAAATCAAGTTACCGGATATTCTCCGAATACGCGATACCTCGTAGCGGGCTGAGCGCGCAGAACGGTTCCTGCTTGGCAATGGATGATCGTCGAAGAGAAAGGAGGAACGTCCACGTGCCACCGAAAAAATGGCCCAATTCAGCAAACGTCTCTTCGTCGGAGTCTTCGAACAGGAGGAGGCGTGGTCTAGCGAGTTCGCGTACTTCTATGTAACACCTGGCTCAAAGGAATATTTTTCGCCCAAGTCGATGATCCTGTTTTCATGGGGGGTGCTCAGGAAAATCTAAATTTCTCTGCTGACAACTTATGTAACCCACCAGTTCAATTCCCTCGCCCGTCTCTCTGTACTGCGTCATGCATTTCTGCTATATGAACCAAGTCTTCTCGGGACACGGAGGCTCGCCCAGCGGTACGTGAACACTGCTCTCAACCCAAGTAACATTCATGATAGCGCGACTGTCTTTGGGTGAAGAGGCTGCGACTATCTGATTGCTCTACAAACAGCGACAGATCACCACCCAATGGTTCAAGCCCGCAACAACATATACAACCCGGTTGCTGTTGCACTGTCGAGTCGTGTCTGCACAATATTGTGAGACCTCCACATGGGTACTTGCTAGGCCGCCCCGCAGCATTCCTTTTCGTGTGGCGGAAAGATCTTACAGGGCTTTAATTAAGATCAAGGATACATTCAAACCGATGGCCACTGTCATGAGGGACATTACACCTCCTAGGTGAGTTGGCGTAAAGTGTGTGCAGAAAATGTTACATTGCTTCCAACACTATGAAAGTCCGAGTGATCAGTACACCCGTTAACACGCTCCATCCACCAGAGCCTGCAGCCGCTTAAAATCAAGCGTCCCCATACCCGTAACCTACACACCCACATCAGACTCCTCACTGAAACACCGAAAAACGAGGACTTACAGGATCCCATCCAGCTGTCGCCGAGAACCCTACACACCACCAAACCATTTAACACCTCTGCTGTTATGCGAAAAAGAAACAACACACCATCGGTACCACACCCCGGATTCGCGCCAACCGTTATATCATTAAACGCCCATGCATTCTTATAAATGAGCGGGTTCAAGAATCCCAGCGGCGCGCGCTTAGTGGAAAGGAGGTAATCGTTCAACAGGCTAATGACAGCAGCCGCCGTCTAGTACCAGATCTAGAGTCAGCAACGCGGATTGATGGATGGATGGATTACGCACAGGCGAACTCGCACTCGTCCCTCCAATGCTCCCAACCGTCTCGTTCAGCACGATGAGAAAGTTCTCAGCCTGCGCTGCGATGTCCGGGAATCCACGGCCCGCGCGACTGCAGCATAGTAGGGATCAGGGCATGCAAAGACACACAAATAGACTCAAGAGACGCACTTGTACAGCCCCTTATATGTATCGCCCATCGCCGACACATACTTCAGTGTAGCTTGCGCTTGATACTTTGGCGTAGAAAAGTAATTCGAGAACCCGCCACCGGAAAAGTCCCAAGCGCTCTCGACGACGCCGGTCGTGCCTCCGACAGCAGTCACATATGGACAGCTAAAAAAATGAGTTTGGTGAAAAGGAAGAAATGGAGGTGTGCCCACCTAGCCGGAAAGATAGGCTGGAACACCATCTTGTCCGAGCCGTCGTTCTTCAGACACTCCTTTGCGTTGTCCCCACCAACGCTGCAGTCGGGTGAGCCCACATCACGCACACACACAGAACTTTGACGCGTACCCGGAATCCCCACTCGCAAAAAGCACCGTACTACCTCTCGCGCCCAACTTTGCAAACTCATTGCACACGCGGACGGCATAGTCGTATGGGACCTAGCTCCCACTTGAATCAGCATAGTAACCACAACTCGGAGACAGCGTGCACGGACCGTCTGTTCATTATCCCCATACGAAGTCGTAATAGTCTGCGGGATCTTGTCCTGTGCAAGAATGAACTCCAGCAATCAAGGTAAGGCTCGTTCGTGTTGGTCGGCGTCAGAATGTCGGGTTTGAACTTGGGAGAGCCACCGGTGCTATATGAAGTGAGAATTCGACTTGTGAGATATGGATGGAACGACGAACCTGTAATACACGTTCTTCGTCGGGGCGCTGATCCCGACGGTGTATTGCACGTCCAGGTTGGCCTAATGCCATGGATCATCAAAATGAATGGGGGAAGAATGGAGTGCGAACCTCGTCCCCAGGCTGAGACTGATCATTCACACCGCCGTGCACCAAGACCGTCTCGAATGACGATTCAGCCTTGTCGGGTCGGAAGACACCCAGGAAACTCTACATCCCTCCTCCGTCAGGAAACAAATTAGGGTGTCACTTCATGGCACACACCTTCAAATCCGCATAATTCGCCCACTGATCAAGATACCCAACAACACCCAACACATTATCAGCCGCCTTGGGCACATAATCCTTCGCTACATCGCGTCAACCACCGCGCGAAAACTAATCGAGTCAACGTACTTTTATACATATCCCTCAAACACGAAACCGTCACGTTCGTGTCACAGTTCGACGGCACAACATCAACACAACTGCCAACATCCCCACAGCCTCAAACTTCTGCCTCTTCATCGAGCGGACCGTGCCAAAATGAGTCGTCGGAGCCATAACATCGATGTGCGCGTCGAGTTCCGCGGGAAGAGAGTAGCTCATCGTCCGGAGGACAGACGAAGCCGACTCGGGGTGGAAGAAGACGGCGTAAGTAGTGTCGAGCATAGCCTCGGCTTGCGCCACAGTCACGGGCACAACTATCCACGCTTCGCGGAGGGAAACGCTCTCGGGGGAGACGCCGTGGTGCGCGAGCCACGATTCGACAGCCTTGACAGACTCCGCGTGGGGCGCAGCGAGCGCGTCGACTTGCGCTTTCGACAAGTGCTGTCTATACCTACGTAGGATATATGATGGGTGATTGATCCCCGACGCGCTCCAAATACACGCACCGATGATGCCCCGGCTCGCTCACCTCATACAGCGACGAAATCAGCTCATCCACCCGGCCTTGTCGCAGCCCAATGCGCAGCTCGATAACCTCCCCCGCGGCGGGCACAGAGTGGAACTCCCATCCGCGGGGAGGAGCGTTCCATGAGTGTCTTCTCCGAAGAGGCGTGTACCGCTTCGCGAGAGGACTGGCAAGGGAGAGCTGAGCGACGGCGCAGAGAGCTAACAACTGCGACCAGAGCATCTCGAGTGGAAGAGGAGATGGAGTAGATTATAGAAGAGAAGAGAAGAACAACGTGTCCTGAGACGCGAAAAGCGTGAGAAGTGCTGTACCAGACAAACAATATCTTAACCCGTTGATCATAATGCGAATATATAGAATGGGCGCACGACCGCTGTCCCTGGCGACCTACTAAGCTGGATGACTTCCTTCCAAGACTATGCCGATGGTCGCGCCATCGTGAGTTCGTCGAACGTGAGACCCTGGTATTATGTCGGTTGAGTTTGGCGGTGTACATGACGATATCTCTGAGGCTATATCATTATGCCGAATACCCACCCAGGTTCACCAGCACCGCCTCTTGCATCCAGTCTATCATAATCCTAAGGCGTAGGATATGCCGGGCGTCCACTAATTTGGGCCGCATCGCGGTTGTCGATCCGAACATGGGCCATGTAGGCAGAAAACAAATTCCTGTGAAAGATATACACATAAACACAGGATCAACAAGAATAGAGATTTCCACAGAGCGTACCATGGTCTACATTTGATCCAAACGCTCCAATCCAGCCATGCCATTAGCTCGTTCTTGAACTTCTTCCACTCCTTGATCAACTGGGTAATGGAGCCAGGAGTACTTGTCATTTTAGACTGAGTGCATCCACAATGACATCGGATACTGCAGAACCTGGCGGTTGAAGAAACAATCGCTGGGATGCCATTCTCTTCTTCGAAGCCTGTCAAGACTCCCTGCGCCGTCACCATGCGAAATATCTCCCTCGTCGTCTCTCTAATAGCACTGAGAAGTACCTTCTCCGAATCCGTCGACTCCGAGAACAAGGCGATGTACTCTGTATGTGTCGCAGGAGACCAGCCATAGGGGATGCCCAAGATAGGTCGTCTACCACTGGTAAGGCCATGCAGATAATAAGGCTGCATCATGATCCTCAGCTGCGTTTGAACGCGCTCAGTGGAGTTCGTGTCATGTGGCTCTGTATGGTTGAGCAACCATCTCGAGACGATCAGCGAAGCGGTCCACGATAACGTGGATAAGCGTTGTCCAGTCTACACCGGAGCCATGGCCATCATGAGTCGACAGTACTTATTCCACGCGATTCATGGCCGGAGTCGTATCCTCCTCGCTGATGTTGGCTACAGGGCGAAACCAACACTCCTGTCCAAACCGATGCTGGATGAGGCTCCGGGACGGACGCAACAAGCGTCAACTGCCAACACCCACTCTCCTTTGAACCGCGAAGGTCACAAAAGATGTACGTGTCGCGGTCCACTGGGGTTCCGTCGTCAAGGCGCGCGTGGGTGCCAACGGGGATGATTCCTGGCACGATATTGTGTCCTAAAGACGATAGAGGATGAGCTGCACGTAGTATGGAACAGGCGGGCTGTTGCGTACCATTTCGGTATCGCGTATTAGGCGAGTGTAGAAAGGAACTGACGGCATAAGTTTCCCCTCACGTTGACATGGTACGTTCAAATCCCATTGAGACATTTGGAGCGGTATTTGGGCCGCCAAAACGAGACTGTTCAGTGGAAGAAACGCCAGCCGCCATCTTATCAGTGTCTAACCGAAAGGAGATGAAAGGGCAGAAAAGCTGTGCCGCTTTGCTTGCCATTGTGACCGAGTCACAACTCATTAAGGCGCGTCTTTTGTACTCTTGCCATCACAGTGCCGACGGCCTCCGCAAATTCCAGCATCTAACAGCGTCCAAACCACTCGTGAGTGCGCGTTAAATCACCTTATCCAACTCTGCTATACCTACGAATAGGTCCATCATGTCCACCCACCGACTCGCTCGAGGTCGCGATCCCGCAGTCGTCGGGGGAGGTAGCAGCAAGCGTTCAAAGACAGAACCCTCACGCCGCAAAACCTCGGACACGGATGCTTCCAATACAACCTCACAACCAGCCACCGCGCGTGGCAAGAAATCCCGTTCGCCCTCCCTAGGACGGTCTCGTCCCGATCCTTT
The DNA here is from genome assembly GCA_015501595.1 of Hymenopellis radicata. Lineage (NCBI taxonomy): Eukaryota > Fungi > Basidiomycota > Agaricomycetes > Agaricales > Physalacriaceae > Hymenopellis > Hymenopellis radicata. The sequence continues at coordinate 44,593 of JADNRX010000317.1, read as the reverse complement.
CATCGCTCCTACCCCATCTTCGCATCCCCAAAGCGCAAAAAGTCATCAATGAATCTCACCTCTGGGGAGGCTGCAGCGCATGGACATGTTTCTGAGGATCCGCCAGACCGCGGGCACAAGATGAGGTCGACTACCCCATTACAATCTTCGGCTCCTAAACATCGACCGAAGAAGGAGAATACGCACACGCTTTCGAAGGACAAGGACGCGGATATGCAGACGTCGGTTTATTCCAGCTCGTTAGCTATGGCGGAGTCGGAGCGCCAGAAGACTCGCCTAGGCTAGAAGTGGACGAGTTGAAGAAAGAACTACACAAGAGTAAGAAGGCTATGAAGAAGCAAGAGAAAGTTCGTTAATCCATCCTTTATCTTGAAATCAACTCATTTGTTTCAACAGTTAATTCAGGACCTCAAGCATGAGAACAATTCGGGACAGCTTGTATGTTAAGGCAAAAATATCTCTGCTCGTCTTCTTATCCATCCTAGGCCCGTAAAGATCAAGAAGCTCAACTGCATCATTGAAATCAAAGACAGAGAAAGCGGACGAAGTGAGTCGTGTCTTTGATCCTGGCACACCCTCACATTCTATCCGGAAATTTAGGTCATTTCGACCATTGAAACCGCTTTGCAGTGTCAAATTTGCATGGAGATGTTGCTGAAGCCTTATGCGTACGTTCAGCCTACTATACGCGTGATTTTATTTAACACGTCGCGCAGCTTATCGCCATGTGGCCACATCCTTTGCCTCCCATGCTTGCAAGAATGGTTCCGCAAGGCCCCACCTTCGGCGGACGATATGGATATCGATCCCGAAGACTTTGAGGATCCCCAGTACATCATGAACCGTCAAAAGTCGTGTCCTTGTTGCCGCGCTACCGTCTTGCATAGACCGGTCCCCGTATTTCTCGTCAAATCCGTCGCGACCACCTTGTTAAAGGCGAAGGGTCCTGGTCATACTGCCGGCACTCCAGTATCTCGCGCAGATGGGACTTCGACTGTTGATGGAGAAGATCCCTGGAGTGGGCTTTTCCCCGCCGATGAGGACATGGAGGATATGGACGACGACTATGACTTTGACGAGGCAGGATACATGCCTTGGATGTTCGGGGCGGACTCTGATGAGGACTTTGAGAGCTACGGTAGCGCCGGAGATGAATCCATGGATGACGATGAAGAAGATGCCTCTGACGACGACAGCGTCACAAGCTATTACGTTCCAGCCTACGTTCCTTCAGTGTGGGAGCGTCCTCACGTCCATTTCAGCGGTGGACAGCGCCACGATCCTCAGTATGTCAAGATGAGACGACGCGGATGCACGCGGGATATGATCAGAATGTATGGAATGACCTACTCTCACGACGATGGGCTCGTCGTCTACGTGCGCAGCTTGGATCCTGATATCGCGGTGACGGCGTTCCGCGAGGCGGACCGCGCGAACGTGCATACGATTCGCATCTTCGTTGGGTGGAATGTGCATCTTGCGCCTGGGGACCGGGGCGGGCATGCGTATGTCAATGCGCTTCTGCATGAGTATCAGGAGCACCCCGAAAGGTTTGCTCCGATCGCGAGAGCGAATGGTGGGTGGGATATTAAGGCGCTTGTGAGGGTGGATGATGTTGAGGAGCTTTCGGAGGACGATACGACGGATTCGGATGTGTGGCATGATTCGATCCGGTAGAGATTAGAAGCTGTGTGAAATCTGTGGAATTTGTACTTTGTGTGTATTCGGCGTTTTGTACAGTATGTAGATGGTTTTATATGGATATACAGCGCCGTTGCTGGTATGAGGGTCAAAGTTAGTGCTGGAATTAGTCTAATTGATCGCATCAGTTCTTTCTCCGACGTTTGTTCGACGTGATATCGACCCAAGAGTCGCGGTGTTCCCCGGGGACCTGACGAACGAAATCGACTTGCGGAATGCTATCCAACAGGTGCTCAGTACATGCAGTCTGTCAACATGCGGTGTGAACTAATCTTCGATTTAGTGTGGCGCGTCATCACCGCCGCGTCTGTCATGAAGGTGTCTCGTGTACAAGGTCAGCGTCGGCGGCATGAAATCTATTATCAATGTGGCTCTCGAACTCGACGTGAAGAAGCTGGTATACACGTGCGCTGCTGGTGTCACAGACCAGAATGGCATTGACGATACAAGACGCGTTATTTGGACGACTATGCCAAGACTAAAGCCGAGGCAGAGCGCCTGGTGCTCGAGGCTAAGGGGAAAGGCACGACTTCTCTTCGCGTAACAAGTTTATTCGGGTAAGATATCATTCTGCTGACAACGTCCTTCTTACACTTGACTAGTATCCGTGACCGGCTCTCAGTCGGAAACATGATGAACACTCTCGTCTAGGCAAAGCACACGGTCCAACTCGGCAACAACACCAATCTGTTTGATTGGACGTTTACTATGATCGTGTTGAATGCTCATCTGCTCGCAGCCGACCGTCTCTCCCGTCACATCCTAAACATGCACTCGTCGCCGGACAAGCATTCTTTATTACCAATGGCGAGTCTTGGCCTTTCTGGAACTTGGCACGGGGCTTGTACCGCCGTCGGACAAGAAATACTTAGAGCCACCATTGAATTGTGTTGCCATACCCGATGATATGGTTCATTGGTTGCCTGTCCGGGGTTACTGCTTGGTTCACAGGAAAAAACTGCTGTTGTCGCGATCTAGGGTGTTAGTGTTCACGGCAGCGCGCTGGTGTAATATCACCAAGGCCCGAACGGCCTTGGATTATCATCCGGAGATTTCAATGGACGCGTTGAGGTAAGGTCTCCTCTTTTCTTATCCCAAGGTCATAAATTAATGGTCAAGTGGTGGTTATCGGCACATCCAGAATTCCAAGGTGTGGCGCCACATAGCTCATGCTACCTAGACTTCTACAAAAGGTCGGCCTTGTTTGAACCACCCCCATTCAATGAGACACCTCGGTTGAATTTGAACCGGAATCGTGGCCTGCGATACACTCAAGTCAGCAAAACCTCGTCGACAGATTTTCTTATCGGCTCACGAGAACAACTCCTTTCCGTGTGTCGATATCCGGCGGCTCCCTCCTTGCAACACTCCTTGAAAACATCCATGTTCTTTTCGTGCACGACATAACAGGTGTCGTTGTCCATGGGGCTGGCCGCCTCGTTGCAGCAGGTCCTGATGTTGGGTCAGGCATGGCAAGGAAGTTGCAAAAAGATGGACCCACATTGTGAGGTTGTACAGAGCAACCGTCTTACTGGAGCCGGATACTTCCCCTTTGCAAACGCAGCGGTACTGGTCCATCGCGTCTGTGCCATACAGAGTGAGAAGCAGGACGAGTAAGGTGGACTTGAGCATTGCGGATACTATGACAGCCGCAAGACTGTACTCCTTATATATCGTGTAACCTCTTTCTCTGATCTTCCGATCGTGCTTTCAATAAGAATACTATCCTTTTCATCCAGACATCAATCCGTCAAACTGGCCTTGTCCACGAGGTGAGAGCGTAAATGCTAGGTGTAGGTACGCGAGCTTGCGAGCGGGTAGCATAACTGCCATAAGTGTAAGATGAAAATTTCGGACCTTTTAATCTGACCTGCCAGATCATTTTGCGTAGATCGGGACCCGGGTACGCATTGTTGATCCTTTCTTAAGTTGTTCTGCGCGCTCATCTGCAATTCTGCCGCCTCCGCCTTGAACCTAGTCATACACGCCGGATTTTGTAAGTTCGCCATCATGCCGTTGCGACCAGCACGCGTCTGTCGGTTTGCAATCCGCTGTCAAGAAAAAGAAGAGACAAACCACGAAGAAGAAATCGACATATATGATCCGGGAGACAGCGATGTACATGTCGTCTTTCAGCGTCATCTATCGGGACTGACACATTTATTCAGCCTTACACGCACGAATACATCCTCATGCATGAGCCCTTCCGCCGCATTCCACTTTCATACTATCCAGACGTCGACTATGGGTTTTATCCGCCCTGCTTGGTCTTTGGTATTGGTCTGCTGCGTGACGAGGCGGTCGCGTACGCTGAGGAACAGGGGATCCTCGCCGGCCACCTGGATCCGAATACTCAGGTGCAGGTCTGCTTTTCGGATTCCAGGACATGGCAAGCCACTTCGCAGAGCTATATGATCACAGCATCGAGGCAGTTATTGGCTTGTCGCGTAAGTGCGACATTGTGCTTGCGTTATTCGACAACTACTCGAGACCCAAAGACGTCGAGAGCAGGCGGAAGGTGCGGGATATAATGAGGGAGCTGGTGCTGCGCGTGAGAGGCGGGGCTACTTCTACTGGGCGATGAATGAGAGCATGTATCCGCAGAGGTGCGTCACGCGGTATTGTCTCTTGCCTTGCAACCTTGCTAATACGTTCAACTTAGATATTCCCCACTGATGTATAAGGACTCGTCAACACAAGTCCTGAAATGTTATTGCTTCGTTTCTGCCCGCGTTTTGCTCTGATTCTCATGCAAAATTTTGTTCCAAGGTCGCTCACTTGCCCAAATCTGTAGGGCGAAGTGGACGGCGAGCACATCCGACCAAAGAAGGTGCCCAGTGCCAGTCGTTGAACGCGACAGACCATAGTGTCAGCTGCTCGTGAATGACATGAGAACGTACGCTAAGTAGACTGACATGCAATTCAAGGCGGCGACAAATAGGATTCCGGACACTGTAGCTACCTAAGGCCGCCACCATTTCGCGTACAGAAACCCACTTCGCAAGAAATTGTCACATTCTGCATATTCTCGCTCGGTCTGAGTCGTCTGTGAATCACCATTCGCGCAAGTTGGCTTCTCTTGAATCTCCGTCGATCCAAGCAAGCCAGGGCTTCTATCTATTGCCCCACCGCATTGAACTCCTAAATAGAGGGCCGCGGTGTATTATATAGAATACGACCAAGGTTTGTGAGGATGTGTAATCGTAGCGTCAAGCAAAAAAAAGCTGCAGCAAGTTTACGACAGCAAAACGAGCGTAACGTATCCAAAGCTTTTATGGCCTATCTCTCTCTGGCACGGGGCCATTCCAGGACTGCTGTCCTTCATCATTAATCATTCTCAGGTCCGAGATCACGTACGCATACTTATCTGCACTCTCATTCTGCCGCATTCGCCTTGAACCTTCCCTTTCCCACCTCTTCATTTTTGTCTCTCGCACTGGACTTTGGTCCATAGTACTCACACTTAACGAGCCCTGCAGCACCCGGGAACCGGAAACAAGAAAAAAATGGAATCCTGCGCCGGCAACAACAATGACACTGTGTTCCGTCTAGTTTAATGATGCTTGAACAACGCTAAAGGGTTTCCTATGAAGACAATTCGGCACAAAACCAAGTTCTCGTTTGGTCCATGGCGCGCGCAATACGTATGCGTGCAGCGTGCTTATTCCAAGGATACTCGTAATTCTCTATGGCTTTCAGCTACACATTCACCTCCCCTGTTTGACTTCTCAACCCAGCCTTCTCTTCAGGCTCCGCGAGTTGTCCTTGGTTTCACATTAGTCTAAGAAGCCCTCATCCTCCGACAAGCTAAGCGAGACCGAACGAGGTCTCTTCGGTGGTCTATACGAACTCTCCGGTTTTTTTGCCCGTGGTGTCTCCACATGCGCCTTGAGTGCTTCCCAATTGTTGGCGAAGTCCTCCGCATTCTTTTCGTAGGCCCGGTCAATGACCGCCTTTCCTTCCTATGCACAATTTAGCCTTGCCAGAAGAGAGCATACTTGTGCTGCAGACGTACAGCAAGCTTCGCGTCGGATGATACATGTATGACCGTGGGGTCCGGATCAAAGATTGATGCCTGATAGTGTAATTTGGCATCTGGTGGTGCGGTCATGTCTGTCGCCCGCCGAAGAGCGGCGCAGAAGATGGGGCTGGGGAAGCGTCCTCCGGTTTCATCCTCCACCAATGCACGCTCGTTATAATAAAGAATGTCTGGATGTTTTGCTGGATATTTGATGACATGATCATCTGGCAGTTCTGTGTCGTCGTTGGATACGGAAGATTCCGATGACATAGAAGCCTTTCCCTTTCCCTTTCCCTTCCCCTTCTTTCGACGTGGGGTAAAAATGGTGACAGCAGGAGGGGCAAGTTCTTGGGGATCTGCACGCTTGGGGAGTGGATAGAGGTCTGTTGGCCGCTCGTAGCGCAATAATGAAAAGTGAATGCCGACGAAAACGAAAATGATAGCAAAGTTCTGCTTTTCGTAGGAGTGAAACGCGTAGAAAGCTTGTTCACTGACTTGCGGAAGGGACTTTTGGAATTTCAATGCTGCTGCCACGTCAGCGGCCTCAGTGAAGTAACTTGCATCCGGCCCCGTAAGTATGCATGGTTTGATCTCCTTGATGACTCCGAGATACGGCCTGGCCGTTCGCAATCTCGCGGCTTTTGGAGCAGGGTCCCAGACATAGAACACGGCAGACTCGTCGGGAGTACGCCTTGTAGCTCTCGGCCGCTTCGGGTAAAGGACAGCCTGACTCTGGGAGGTGAGCTCCCACTGCTCGCTCGAGTCCGTCACAGTGTACGAATGGGTGAGAAGGATGGTGGAATACAGAGGGTAAAGCGGAGCTTCTTGAGAATTTCGGTTTTCTGCGACGGAGGACAGGAACTGTATTTTGTTGAGCAGGACGTGTTTCGGGACTATGATGACCTGAAGCGCCAGAGTTCACGATTCCAAATCAAAACAAAGGCAGATAAGAGATACACACTGAGGAATTCTCCATCAAAGCCTGAATATGACCATCACGTTCACGGTCGGAAGACTCCATGAGACTTACTTAATCGGAATCCGAGATGGCAAGATGGGTGGCGTTCAGGGTTGCCACGTGGCACAGCTAGACATGTGATCAGTAGTCTTCGCTGGTCACAGGTCAGTGTCACCGTTTGCTCCAAACATCCATGTCTGACAAAATGGAACCTTGCACATCTGCGCTCTCCACACTTACACTCCATACAAAAGAAGAGACAAAAGAAGAGATAGACATATATGATCCGGGAGACAGAAATGTAGGTATCGCCTTTCAACCACATCTGTCGGGACTGACACATTTATTCAGCCTTACACGCACGAATACATCCTCATGCATGAGCCCTTCCGCCGCATTCCACTTTCATACTATCCAGACCGTGACAATGGGTTTTTTCCGCCCTGCTTGGTCTACGGTGTTGGCCTGCTGCGCGACGAGGCGGTCGCGTACGCTGAGGAACAGGGGATCCTCGCCGGGCCACCTGGATCCGAATACTCAGGTACAGGTCTGCTTTTCGGATACCAGGACATGGCAAGCCACTTCGCAGAGCTATATGATCACAGCTTCGAGGCAGTTCTTGTCTACTCGCGTAAGTGCGACATTGTGCTTGCGTTATTCGACAACTACTCGAGACCCAAAGACGTCGAGAGCAGGCGGAAGGTGCGGGATATAATGAGGGAGCTGGTCAAGATTTTCCCGGCTGCGCGTGAGAGGCGGGGCTACTTCTACTGGGCGATGAATGAGAGCATGTATCCGCAGAGGTGCGTCACGCGGTATTGTCTCTTGCCTTGCAACCTTGCTAATACGTTCAACTTAGATATTCCCCACTGATGTATAAGGATTAGGCAGTACAAGTCGTGAAATGTTATTGCTTTGTTTCTGCCCGCGTTTTGCTCTTATCATGCAACACTTGCCCAAATCTGTCAGGAAGCGGACAGCGAGGACATCCGACCAAAGAAGGCGCCCAGTGCCAGTCGTTGAACGCGACAGACATTAGTGGCCGCTCCTCGTGAATGACACGAGAACGTACGTTAAGTAGGATCGTTGGGAAGATTTCCGCATCCTACCTAAAGCCACCACATTTCGTGCACATACACCTACTTCGGAAACAAATCGTCACATTCTGCATACCTGCTGGTGTCATCTCGATGGGGGCGTCTCGCTCGGGCTTTTCACCACTCTCAGTGACGACTTCGCAGCCTCAAAGAAACCAGAATCAGGTCTGTCAAGAAGATCTATATGATACTGAGTCTGACGAAGAAGATGCCATGCAATCAATGTTTGGAGCCAGGTTGGAAGGAGGATATGAAACGCCAGATATGGATGACTCGGACTGGGTTAGCGACTCCTTGATTTCTCCTCCCTCGAAGACAAAGGCGCACAACGATGTGGAAATGCTCCCGATCCGCAGGTTCTTGAAGAACTGTTCGATAGTCTCGTTCTCATGCGTGAGTCTCTCAACCGCGGTTATATGCGCTTTTAACAAGTCTATGGCATCTTCTCCTCAGCGGTCTCGTTCTCTAGATTCTGGACTCAAGGATAAAGATTCCATCCTGGATAGCGATGACACATCTACCTTAGCACCCGCCTTACCCATTAATTGTACGTACAGCGGCACTGTTATCGGTCGCGCGAGAAGTGGAACGATCAAGAGCGGTGCAACCCTTGCTATCGGTAGCGGTGTTCGTGGTCCCCCGCCGACTAGAACGAGGAGTGGTACCATTGTCCCTAGCACGACGCGCGCGCGCAGCGGCAGCATCGTGGCATCGCAACCGGTGGTGGGATCTCGAGCTAGAAGTGGGAGTATCGTGGCTGCCTCTGGAAATACTTCTAGGACCAGGAGTGGCAGTATTGTCGCGCCTCCCCGCATTATGGGACCTCCTCCTCCGACAAGCCGTCCTCGTAATGGAAGCATCATCGCTCCTACGAAAGTGGTAGCATTATAGCTCCACCAGGCAGGACCCGCAACGGCAGCATCATCGCACCTATTATTCGCAATCGTAGCGGGAGCATCGCAGCTGCTCGTTCCACTGTTTCGCAGAGTCTTCCTTTATCTATCATGCACGCAGAGGAAGAAGACAGTCCCGACGAGCTAGATCTTATCATGTCCGAAGAACCTGCTGTGGTTGTTCAACCGCCACCGATTCGTATGAGCAAGGCCATGGCGAGCAAGATCGAAAAGGCCAAACAGCGAGCGCTGAGGCGAAGCAAAGGAGATGATGACATGATGGGCGAGATCGGAGACGCTGAATTGCTGTTGTAAGGAAATTGGATCACCATGCATGTTATCGCACATTTCATTGTTTTCGGGATCATTTTCAGACTCGCTATGGAACTGATATCAGGAATCACTTCGCATTACTTTTCTTTGGAACTTTCGTACACTCGCTTTGCATATGGACTTGAATTGCTCTCGTAGATAATTTGGTGCTGGAATCACTGGACTTGTATTGTCGTGGACTTTCGTATACTTACCCTTGGACTGTAATGTTGCCATCCACGCTCATTGTTTGTGGTATCATAATGTTGTATCATCGCTACACTCGTTACTTGTGTTTTCTCATATTCGATATCGTCTTCTTGCGGATTTCCGATTGTTACACCTACTGTACGCCTGTACGCCTTTTCATCCTTCCAGGCCCACAGTTCAAAACTCTTTCATAGTACCTAGAAAGTCCAAGCGGATCGCCCATGTCGGGTCTCGTCATACACGTCACCAGAAAAGAAGGTATAGACATGGCGTAATCAAACTACTAACCGGCTCACCCTAAGCTTGTTTTTCTTCTCCTACCGCCATGGTCGAGTCCTACCTAGTTATTGGCGGCTGTGGATCTCTTGGGGGACACATCGTCGACTTGCTGCTCCAGCGAGGAGAACAGGCGGTCGCCGTGCTCGACGTTACGATCCGTGATGTCGACCCAAGAGTCTCGGTGTTCCGCGGGGACCTGACGAATGAAATCGACTTGCGGAAGGCTATCCAACAGGTGCCCGCACATGCAGTCTGCCAACATGCGGTGGAACTAATCTTTAATTTAGTCTGGCGCCACCTGTATTCTCGCCACCGCGTCAGTCATTGAAGGTGTCTCCACAGAAGTCATGTACAAGGTCAACGTCGACGGCATGAAATCTATTATAAAGGTGGCTCTCGAATTCGAGGTGAAGAAGCTGGTGTACACGAGCTCTGCTAGTGTCGTCTTCGATGGTGCAGACCAGAATGGAATAGACGAGACAACACTGTATCCGACGCGTCATTTGGACAAGTATTCTGAAACTAAAGCCGAAGCAGAACGCCTGGTACTCGAGGCTAATGGCAAAGGCAAGCTCAGCACGACTTCTCTCCGTGTAACAAGTTTGTTCGGGTAAGATACTAGCAATCTGTTGACAACGTCCTTCTTACACTTGACTAGTATCCCTGACCGGCTCACAGTCGGAAGCCTCATCATACAAGGAAGGTACACGGTTCAGCTCGGCAATAACGCCAATCTCTTTGATTGGACGTTTATCGACAATGCTGCCGCAGCTCATCTACTCGCGGCCGACCGTCTCTCCCTGTCGCATCCGAAACACGCACTCGTCGCAGGTCAGACATTTTTCATTAGCAATGGCGAGCCATGGCCTTTTTGGAACTTGGCACGGGCCTTGTGGGCTACTGCCGTCGGGAAGGAAGTAGCGCCACTAATTGTGTTGCCATCCCCGATGATATGGTTCATTGCGTGCATGTCCGAGGTTGCCGCTTGGGTCACGGGGCAAGAACCGTTGCTGTCGCGGTCTAGGGCGTTAGTGTTCACTGCAACGCGGTGGCATAATATTACCAAGGCGCGAACGGCCTTAGATTATCATCCACAGATTTCAATCGACGAAGCTGTGAAACGAACCACTGAGGTAAGATCTCCTCTTTCCGTTTTCGAAGGTCTCGAGTTAATGATGCTTCAAGTGGTGGTTATCGGAACATCCAGAATTCAAAGGCGCGGCACCACCAAGCTCATTCTACAGACTTTCACGGACGGTCGGCCTTGTCTGCAGTATTTGCTGTTTGCTCCAAATATTCATGTCTGACAAAATGGAACCTTGCACAGCTGTGCCCTCCACACTTACACTCCATACAAAAGGAAAGACAAAAGAAGAGATAGTAGACATATATGATCCGGGAGACAGCGATGTACATGTCGTCTTTCAGCGTCATCTATCGGGACTGACACATTTATTCAGCCTTACACGCACGAATACATCCTCATGCATGAGCCCTTCCGCCGCATTCCACTTTCATACTATCCAGACCGTGACAATGGGTTTTTTCCGCCCTGCTTGGTCTACGGTGTTGGCCTGCTGCGCGACGAGGCGGTCGCGTACGCTGAGGAACAGGGGATCCTCGCCGGGCCACCTGGATCCGAATACTCAGGTACAGGTCTGCTTTTCGGATACCAGGACATGGCAAGCCACTTCGCAGAGCTATATGATCACAGTTTCGAGGCAGTTCTTGTCTACTCGCGTAAGTGCGACATTGTGCTTGCAGTATTCGACAACTACTCGAGGCCTAAAGACGCCGAGAGCAGGCGGAAGGTGCGGGATATAATGAGGGAGCTGGTCAAGATTTTCCCGGCTGCGCGTGAGAGGCGGGGCTACTTTTACTGGGCGATGAATGAGAGCATGTATCCGCAGAGGTGCGTCACGCGGTATTGTCTCTTGCCTTGCAACCTTGCTAATACGTTCAACTTAGATATTCCCCACTGATGTATAAGGATTAGGCAGTACAAGTCGTGAAATGTTATTGCTTTGTTTCTGCCCGCGTTTTGCTCTGACTCTCGTGCAAAACTTTGTTCCAAGGTCGCTCACTTGCCCAAGTCTGTAGGGCGAAGTGGACGGCGGGCCCATCCGACCAAAGAAGGTGCCCAGTGCCAGTCGTTGAATGCGACAGACCATAGTGTCAGCTGCTCGTGAATGACATGAGAACGTACGCAAAGTAGACTGACATGCAATTCAAGGCGGCGACAAACAGGATTCCGGACACTGTATAAGGCCGCTACCCTTTCGCCGCGTACAGAAACCTACTTCGCCAAGAAATTGTCACATTCTGCATATCTGCTGGTGTCATCTCGATGAGGCGTCTCGCTCGGTCTGAGTCGTCTATGAATCGCCATTCGCGCAAGGTGGCTTTTTCTTGAATCTCCATCGATCCAAGCAAGCCAGTGCTTCTATTTACTGCACCTCAAACATGCTAAAGCCGGTGTTGAACGTTGAACTCCCAAATAGAGTGCCGCTGTGTATTAGAATATGACCAAGGGGTTGTGAGGGATGTGTATTTCCAAAGGAGGGTTCAAGGTAGCGGCCCGGCGTTGCCGGAAGGCCTTCCTCATCAGCTTCGCCACTTGGAGGCTGCCTTCAACGTTAGCGTCGACCACGTTAGGAAGCGATTTACGAACGGTCCGTTGGTGGTCTGTTGATACAGATTCATTGTTGACAAGGATTGTATAGCTTCGGCCAGCCGTGCGCACCAGCTGAGAACTTCAGTAGTCTCCAGTAAACAAGAGTCCACTGTGAGCCTTTATTTGCCTTCGTTTCCTTGTCTTGAACGTAACTTGAAGCAGGCTTTCGATGAATAGCACGACGACGGCCAATGTGGAGCTGTGCCCGAGATGTCGCGCGTCAATTGCGCTGACATCATATATATTGCCCTTTGAAGAGGACTTTGCTAGAGCGTATCGCAATCCTTCGAGAACGGACTTCTCCTCCATATTGGGCCGTTTGGCGAACCCATTGGCCGAGTTATCAACACTCGCAGACGAAATTCAGCGTGTCGAGTTATTGCTTAGTGCGTTAAAGACGCACCACGCCCATCTCGAGAGACATATACTTCGGACCTCACGGTTCATTCGGTCCTCCCCTATCCGCCAGCTTCCTACCGAAGTCCTTGGTATCATCTTTGCCTCGGCGTGTACTTCCTTTCAAGAGGACGAATACAAAACCCCGCTTTCCATCAGCCTTGTCTGCTCCAAATGGCGAGATATTTCTATTTCTACACCTGATTTGTGGACGAACATCTACGTTGCGCCGTACTCCAGCACCTGTGGTATGCCCGTCTACGAGCATTTTCTCCAGCGATGTGGGGGGCTCCCAATCTCCGTCAAGGTGGAAATTCCTGACAAATTGCACCTTCACTCACTTGACGACGATGATTTCCCGTATGAGGAAACCTATGACTACCATGTCTTGATTGTGGGCGAGGTTTATGCGAGCTTCGCTCAGTGGAAGGTTGTCGAGTTCCACATGAAGCGAGCAGATGTCGAACTTTTGGAAATTCTATGGAGCGATGAGATGAAGATGTTGGACGCTCCTCTTCTCGAATCCCTGACCTTGGCGATAACGGATAGTCCTGACATGACCAGCCTACCTCGCTTTTTCAGTGATGCTCCGTTGTTGTCCACTGTCAACCTTCTGGATTGTTCCGATAGTAAAACTTTGTTATGGACGCGTACCCAATTGCCATGGGGACAGTTACGACGAGTTCATACCGATCAAGCAAATGCGGTGTATCTGAGGTATCTCGATATCGACTTCCAGAATGTGGATCGAGCGAGCAGAGCGCTCGTTCTTAACGGACCGTACAATTCCTCAAAGATCCATTTGTACTTTCAACCCGAAGAGCCGTTCACACTTTATGTCACTACCCTCGTTCTTAATTCGCACCTCTGGACCGATAGCATGTGTGCATTTTTTCGCAACGTTTCCATTCCCCCTCTCGAAGAGCTCACAATAATTTCTCTTGACCCCATCACACAACGGCAACATGTAGTGTCCCCGCCATGGAGCAACCCGCTCCTCGTGCTGCCTGGATTCTTCCAATCTTCGCGATGCAAACTGGGCACGTTTTGTCTTGTCATGCACGGCCGGCATGGGGACACGTATCCTTCTAGGACTGTGCAACCAACGCTGGCGGACACCCTCATTGATGCGCTCCATGTCATGGGCCATCTCAAAGAACCTACAGGTCATTGAAGCTGATTCGGGACCGCCATTGTTCAACAAGAGACTTTTCGAGCAGCTTATGTCTTTTCTTCGTCCCATTGATTGCCTACGTTTGTTCGTCGCCCGCATGTGACTCTTTTTCTTATTTCGACTTTTTTTTTTTTTCATGAGTTTCATATTTGTTTATTGTACTTTCGTTTCTTTTGATGACCACTTGATGTCTCGTATGCTGATGCCTCCTGCCCGAGTTGACGTCTCTCGAATTAGTGTGGGCGGAGGATCGACAACCCGACAGAGAACTGCTCTCTGTGCTCTCGTCGCGCGCAGATGGTTGTCTCTCGTCCGTTGTCCTCGGCATCCGTAATGGAGGGAACCTTGTACCGGACGTTCTGGAGTGCATGCGAGGTTTGCGAGTGAAGAATGTCCAAACTACGTGCTGGTAGTGTCCATTTCGAATGTTAAGGGTCGGAGAAATACTGTACAGTAACTTTAAGGTGGCACCTGCTTGGGTTGTTGATGAGTTTTGATTTGTGGCAGCATTTGATTCTACTTACATGTTGAATATGAATATGGTACTCATTCTACATCATCCTTCGTTATACAAAGCCAACAACGCTCTGGAGGCTGACATGCGCATAGGCAAACAGCCTGTTTTCTATGTATGACGGAAGAATGTGAGATGCGTTCTTGAAGATAATGACTTGGAGAGCACTGGCTCTTCTCCGCAGTCAACCCACGTTCGTTGCCAGCACTACACTGTCCAGGATCCTCAACTACAAACAAAAGCATCAAGTACAGAGCGCCGTAACGGAAAGGTGACAATAATGTCGATACTCCATACAGCGTGGATCGCACGAGTTGAGGATACCATTCATAATAATATGGAAATCAGTTGCGCGAAATAGTCCGATTGAAGCTACTCGAAGTTGAATGTCTACCCATCCCTACTACGCACCGCCAGCTCAGCAGCAGTGTTGGTCGAGGGATACTACTACAACTACTTCTGTTGCTACCAAAGAGTTGCCCGAATACCCTGCTGTCGTAGATTTGCCATGCAGTCTAGCACATCACCTCGAAGTTCACCTCCGTTCCGAACGCCGAGGACGACGGAGGATAGAGTCTCCATCCCTGCACCTCCGCGCGAAGTGAGCATGGGGATAAGAGTGTCTACTGGCTGACGCTCTTCCGCCCACACCAGCTCCAGCGACGTAAGTTCTGGCAGGAGATGGCCGAGGGCCATCTCCTGGAAAAGCCGTTTACTGAATAGCGACGGTCCCGACTCAGCTTCAATGACGCGCAATGCTCGCAAGTCCTTCATGCTATGAAGCGCGGTAACCAAACTGTCTGCCAGCGTGGGTTCCTCTGCATCCAATATGTAGATGCCTCCTTCATATCGACCCCGCATAACGACAGTGAACGTCTGGAGTGCGCATCCGGAACGATCAAAGAACTCGGGAAGAACGGAGAAGGGATCGGTCCACTCTGACGGGTGGAAATCTCTACGTGCCACGGCTGGGTCGGGAGGCATCATTGTGAGGCTTTGGAGCGTGGGGATGGTGACGGATTGGAAGAACACTGGGAGCGAACTTGTCCAGATGACAGAATCGAGCACAAGGGTAGACACACGGAGACTGAACGGTGCGTTGAGCGGCACATTAATGTAATAAAGAAGTGGCCTGATAACGAGTGTTCGATTATTGCCATCCTCGAACTCATCGTTTAGACGATGTCTCAGACTGTACACACCACTCTGAACACAAACCTCGCGAAGTTGGCGCCAGGGCAGTGCATCATCATAAGTATCCAAGCCCACATGACTGCCGTCGCCATCCAGTATTGTGAAACTGGTCAGAAAAGATGCTTCATGCAGCAAGTCGCGTTCGAGGTAGTTAATGGGTCCCCTCGATCACCAATGTGAGAGACTCTAAGACAGGGAACTCCGGGTTGCTATATGATGGCTCAAGAGGTTGACGTCCTCTTGATTCATACACAGCTCAGCAACCTTCCACTGAGTATAGTTTCGGTAAGTAGCTGAAACGAGCTTGATGTGATAGTCGTAGGTCTCCTCGTATGGCAAGTTTTCGTCACGAACATCTGATGGGGTCGCCGCTCTGTGTAAGGAATTTCGATCTTGACGGAAATTGGGATGTTCCCGCATCGTTCAAGGAAGTGTTCGTACACATCGAGGCCGCCCGAATGAGGCGCGATGTATATGTGTGTCCATATCGAGGGCGTAGAGAGCGCCAAGTCACGCCATTTCGAGCAGACGAGGCTGATGGAGAGCGGAGTTTTGTATTCGCCGCGCTGGAACGACGTGCATGCAGAAGCAAAGACGATTCCGAGGACTTCCGTTGGAAGTCGGCGGATGGGAGAAGAACGTATATACTGGATGCTCCGCTGAATGTACCTGTCGAGATGCGCGTGGTGCGCTTTCAGCGCGTCAAGCATGGACTCGACGCGCTTGATTTCCTGCGCTAGAGTTGCCATGTCGGCAGATGAGTTCCCAAAGCTCTTCTCTATGCAGGAGGCCTCGTATTGAGTCGGGTTCTGGTACGCTCTGGCGGAGTCTTTTTCAAAAGAAAACTCGTATGAGGTCAATGCAACTGAGGCGTGACATTTTGGGCACAATTCCACGCAGGTCATTGCCTTCGAAACATGTCAAAAAGGCCAAGTCGGAAAGATAAAAGGAAGGCGTACAAGAGTTATATAGTATGAAGGTACTAAGCCAGTCTTCTCACTATAAGTGCACTAGCACAAGTTGCTGGAGGTTGAATCATTAGATAATGGTGGTTGTAAATGTCATGAACGCACTAAAAGTGGGCCCTTCACGACCTTGCGAGCACACTGTTATGTTCGACTTAGGGCCCTCACGACAACAGGCGGCCACACCGATGGTGGTGGTTAGTAATAGAAGCAGACGACGGTAACGTGATCAGTGATCGCGGCTTCGGCTTCGCTGTTCACTGTTTGCTCCAAACAACCATGTCTGACCAAGTGGAACCTTGCACATCTGCGCTCTCCACACTTACACTTCAAGAAAAAGAAGAGACAAACCACGAAGAAGAAGAAATCGACATATATGATCCGGGAGACAGCGATGTACATGTCGTCTTTCAGCGTCATCTATCGGGACTGACACTGTTACTCGCACGAATACATCCTTATGCATGAGCCCTTCCGCCGCATTCCACTTTCATACTATCCAGACGTCGACTATGGGTTTTATCCGCCCTGCTTGGTCTTTGGTATTGGTCTGCTGCGTGACGAGGCGGTCGCGTACGCTGAGGAACAGGGGATCCTCGGCCACCTGGATCCGAATACTCAGCTACAGGTCTGCTTTTCGGATACCAGGATGCTTTTCGGATACCAGGATGCTTTTCGGATACCAGGACATGGCAAGCCACTTCGCAGAGCTATATGATCACAGCATCGAGGCAGTTATTGGCTTGTCGCGTAAGTGCGACATTGTGCTTGCGTTATTCGACAACTACTCGAGGCCTAAAGACGTCGAGAGCAGGCGGAAGGTGCGGATATAATGAGGGAGCTGGTCAAGATATTCCCGGCTGCGCGTGAGAGGCGGGCTACTTCTACTGGGCGATGAATGAGAGCATGTATCCGTCGGGTGCGTCACGCGACGCTGTCGCTTGCCTTACAACCTTGCTAATACATTTCCAACTTAGATATTCCCCAGCGATGTATAAGGACTCGTCAACACAAGTCCTGAAATGTTATTGCTTCGTTTCTGCCCGCGTTTTGCTCTGATTCTCATGCAAAACTTTGTTCCCAGGTCGCTCACTTGCCCAAATGTGTAGGGCGAAGTGGACGGCGAGCACATCCGACCAAAGAAGGTGCCCAGTGCCAAGTGCCAGTCGTTGAACGCGACAGACCATAGTGTCCCTCCTCGTAAATGACATGAGTAAGTAGACTGACATGCAATTTAAGGCGGCTGCAAACTGGACAGCAGGATTCCGGACACTGTATCTACATAAAGCCGCCACCATTTCGCGTACAGAAACCACTTCGTCAAGAGATTGTCACATTCTGCATATATGCTGTGTCGTCTGAGTCGCCTATGAATCGCCATTCGCGCCAAATGACTTTTTCTTGCATCTCCATCCGCGATCCAAGCCAGTGCTTCGATCTATTGCACTTCAAACATGCTAAAGCCGGCATTGCACTTCCAAACGGAGGATCGCGGTGTATTAGAATATGACCAAGGGTTTGTGCATTTTCTGCATGCAGGGAAGGAAAGATCGTGTCAAGAGGCTGACGAGCACTCGTGCGAATTTTACCGTTACCGTAAACGCTTTACGGTCGATTTGAAGGACATTCTACGAACAACTTGGACAATCTGCGCAGGCTTACATTAACGCGCCAAGGTGCTTCCTCGTCGCGTCACGAATACCTGCATGATCGATGACTCGAATCTTCGTGGACGCGAGTCATCAATCGATTGTCAATAACGAAGCGCGCTTACGCGATCGATCGTTCAAATTAGGCTTTTTCTCAGACCCAAACCACTTTGCACCTGCTATCTCTTGCTTTCCTTTTGCTCTGTATACCACATCTTACTCTATCCTATACCAAATTATTATGGGGTCGCAATCAAACCTATTTCACGATTTGGAGGTATATCGCTCCCAACTCTCGAATCGTTACCCTCATTAGTCCGTTCCCAATAGGCTGAATTCTGCCCTCGCTTGGACACCTCCCTCTTGGCTGCATTTCTAGCCGATATAGAATATGACAGAGACGGAAACCGCAAGAACCCCACGCCCTCCGAGATCCAGTCACTCCGCAATAACCTCCGGGAAATTGCTGATGCAGCAGAGCTATCAGAGCAGTTTGAAAACGTGGAGATCGCAACCTACACGGAGGACACAGCTAGCACGCCCAGCCTCTATCTTGGCGAAACAGCGACATCCAGTTCAAATGCCTCTGTTGCAACGACACCACTGGGCTTCTTGCAGGCCGCACTCCCTCATATTGACACCGACCAGCTGGATAAGGCGCTCGGCGATGCCCAAAAGGCCGACGGAGAGATGGATATGTGGGACGTTATCGCGAATATCTTGACGGCGGAATCGATACGGGAGATGGAGGAGCGTGGGCTTGAAGGTTTGGATGACTTGAGTCTCCAGTCCAGGAACGCGCATGGGCGACGGTCACTGGCAAGGGCTCGAAATCCTCTGGGAAGAAAAAGAAGAGGACGCCAACCATCGCTATTGCGGACATCCGTCAACAGCATCACATCCGCCCTCCGCCTGTTCGCCGACAGACCACCGAGCCCGTCGGGCCGGCACCAGACGCATGGACCCAAATGGCCTCCTTATCCACGCATGTCGCGTCCTTCGTGCCCTCTCAAGAAGCATCATTTTTCCTGTCCCATTTCCATTCTCCCAAATACTCTTCTCCTTATGCCGCACTTTGCGCCGCACTCGCCGTTATACGCGACTCCATGACATATTCCCCAGACGAGCATATACCCCGATACCTCGAACTTTTGAATATCATCCTGCCCATGTACGAGCATCTCAATTCCGAAGAGCAATCTCGCATGGTGGCCGAGGCTGAGCTCTGCATTATTGTAACTCAAGGGATGGACGATAATGCGTTAGAACTCGTTAACCTTCTTCGCGAGTTAGATTCTGATTGTGTCTTGGGATACCTGGACATGGGAATTTATCACTCTCCACAACCTTCACCTTCAATGCTCAAATCCTCTGTGTCGAGGCTTCCGGCGCATCCACCACCAATTCCCCCTCCTCCCACATTCAAGTCGCGACAAAACACAACCACGGGTTCAGGGAACAAGCCCTCCCCATACCAATGGCAGGCTGTGCGCAAGCGTCGAGGCCCCGAGCGTCCCCCGCCTGTTGCGCCTATTCACGTCCCCGCGTACACACGAGACGTGAATGGAATGAAGGTGAAGGGAAGTGGCAACGGGCATGGCAAGGGAGGTAAAGGGGACGTCGGCGAGCTGGAAATGTACCAACGTCGGATGAAGGAGAGCATGCGAAAGCGTGATGAAATGTTGCGAGAGGCCACCCGCAGTTGGCAAAAAGGCACCAACAAATCTCGTGGGGGCGAGGTGGCGCTATTTTTTGCAGAACGGGTATGCCTTTATCTTGGTTTTCTTTTCCCCAACGTGAATTAATTTCCATCATATTTCTTTTAGGCCCGGCAGTTTCAAGAGATGGCAAAGAAAGACGCGCTTGAGCTCGCACGGCTCAAGGTGGAGTCCAAAAGGTAATTGTACCGTCGTACCGCTTTTTCGCCTTCGGAGTGTTTAATGCGGATATCGCCACAGGACGGATCCGTATACGGTGGATCTTCACGGGACGACTGCCAGTGAAGCCATATACATTGTTCGGGACCTCGCAAAGTCCATCGACGTTTCAGGTGTGTTGCTATCGTCGTCGAGTCTAATTTCTCATTCAAGCATATTCGTAGCCAAGCCTCTGAACGTTATCACCGGACGCGGATCGCACTCTGTCAACCAGACGAGCGTGCTGAAGCCTGCAGTCCGCAAAGCTCTTACTGAGGACGGTTATTCTGTCAGCTCCTGGGACGGCGGACTGTACGTCAGTGCAAAACGATTGTGACCTACGCCCACTGGGGTTTGAGCTCCCCAACTTTCTTGATTATCATCGGAACTCTATCATTTCCTATTATACTCGCATTTGTGGTGATTTACGACACTGGACCGGTAGATCTATTCTTCATGAGCGCGCGCTTGTTTATGTCTGTATTTTTGCGTTCCTTCATTTATGACCGTTGTAGCGATTACTTTGTGCTCTTCTATACTTTATGGTATCTATCTGGGGGTATTGTCAAGTTGAAATGTGTATGTATTGCTTCGGCATCGTGTGGGACTGCCTGGCGGAATCTTCGATGGCACTGGTTTGCAATGCAAGACGGTTCTATTGGCGGCTGAGCTGACTTGAAACTTGTGTTATTCACAAACCGATTTTAGGAGGTTTGTGTCGGGCAGAGCCCAAAGTTTCTGGAGTCATAATTCTCACGTCAGTCATGAGTGTGGCGCAAGCCGATTCCGAGACCTGACGGGAAAATGAACGTGATTATGTCATTGCACGTGATGTGACTCGGAGCAACATTCCAGCTGCGGCGACCTTAATCATTGTCTTTCTCCTCCACTATTTAGCCCCCATTTCTACACATTTATTAGGAGGGCAACATGTTGTTTTGGTTTTCCGTGGTCGCCCTTCTTTCCCTCTCAGTAATGAGTGCGTTCTCCCGGCGCTCAATCTCCCGTTGAAGGCTAACTTTGCTTCGCAGTGGCATTCCGATACAGAGTTTCGCTTGCTTCATACGTTCCTGAGCGTGTAAAGACGTCGTTCCCGGGATTAAGGCACTATGCGCCCCTTAGTACCTTCGCCGACCAAGCCAGCGCGGGCCTCTCATCGTCGGACTTTGACATCGAGGCGAACATGCGCAGCGGAGATTCTCGGGCAGGGCTTGACGAGCAGGGAACACAAGAGGTGCTTGAAATCATGCGGAGGCAGCGAGTCAAGTGCGTAACTTTTGCAGATGGTACCTTGTCGAATTAACATGTCTTTCGCAGCTTCGACCAGGCTAGGTTGATTCGCCATAACAAAATTCTCGCACAGAATGGTGTCGATTCCACAGGTCAGGTTCAGTTGTTGCAAGTGCCGGGTCTGGCTAACGTCTATGCGTCTAGGGATGCCTCTCGATTCCAAAGCAATCACTCGTCTTTGAAGAGGCTGTGTACTCTCTAATGGGCTTCACGGTGTTCAGGACTCTTTCTCAATCCCATGCTTTTCGTACGCAGGCAGATCTTTCTAATGGCCCGTCGTTCCTTTTGAATACCTTCCATTTAGTCCATCATTGCGCATTGTATTCTGGATCTTGTTGTAATTCTAATTACTTTGCTTGTTCTTTGGATCTGCTGTGAAAATCTCGAGTGCGAGAGCGGACGTCCTCAAAGCAACTGCTGGCTATGTGCGTACGGTTCTCATGGTATTTTGAGCTGATGGAAACTATTCAGACGCAGGGATCGACGCAGATCGACTGTCCTGGACCTATCTATCAAGTACCTCTCATGCAGATCGTTTGCCTTTCAACTCGTACTTTGTTCTGGATCGTGAAGTGTTGTGGTGGATTTTTCCTCATTACTTATCCGTGCTTAAAAATTTGATTCAAGGACCTACAAAGGTCAACGAAAGAAGTCCGAACAATTTCAAGTTCATTCACAGGCACGTCATCACTGCTTTCTTTCGTCCCCTGTCGCGTTACTGGTGCTTCCTGGGTACTTCCGTCCGCTGCCATCCCTGTGATTCGATTGTTGTAGACATGTTTCTCGTTCGCCGACGACGTTCGAACAATGATCACACATCTCGAGGTGAAAGAGACTTCTATCGAGCAAGCTGAAACCATTTCGTAAAGGTTGTACTAGGTACCTGCACCTCAGGCGAAGAACTGACTCAATGTCATCTCGACTACACGGCTCAACTCAACGGGAATGGTCCGAACAACAACGGATTCTCTACGCAGGTCCGGTATTCCAGTCCATCATCGCGTCTCAGTGACAAGTCGACGGTTACCGTCGCACACGTAGGTGTTAGTCGGCCTGCTGTGCATTATATTGGTCGCTATCTGAGGCCTGAGGGACTGCCTCAGGTGGTATCCAGAGGTAGTTCGTCTTACAGCCATGGCAACTCCTGGTATTGCGCGACGTCCGTTTCACACGCATCATTAACGTTGATTACAGAGATAAACTCAATGTCATAGACTTCAGTCTTCAAGCTTCGAATACCAACCGTCTATCCATCATACTAGGCCGAGTATTTTTTTCTGCGTACCTTGATATGCCTGATGAATCAGCAGCTAGATGGGCTTAACGGGAAATCGATAGCTTTGCCTCAGGCGCACAGACGGCCCAGCTACCGAGCTGGTCCTGTCGATCTGAACACCTACCGGCGGAGACTGGAAGAAAGGTCGATAGTCGCAAGTCTGACTACACTATAACCCTGGACATCTCGGGCGGGCTCGTCCTCGAACTGGAATTAGCATCCATTCAATTCACGCCTATGTCCGGATCGGCAAGCTCAATTGGTGCCCATTCTTAGCTGGCAGAAGCCTTCTCATCTATTATCCACCCAAGGATCACCGGTCATCCCACGCCCTGAATACAGCTGAATACACAGTTCCATCATCTGCCCATCATTCCGACTCGAAACTGTTCGACGACTCTGACTCGCCAACAAACCCCTTCGAGCGCGTAAATGTCCCACGGAGCCAAATTTTGGCCCCTTGCGGAACCAATATACACTAGAACATTCTCCTCAACTAAATCGGGGTGCAAATCAGCGCGCAGCTCTTCATGAACGCCAGAAATGCCGGTGATTTTCCTCCGCTGGAGGGCATGGCCTTGGCTGATGAAATACAGCTTTATATTCCAGAGCTTATAGTTAAATTGTCTGGATCGGAGCCCGATCGTTGACCTCCAGTTGGCAAGTCTGGACCTACACTCTCACACACAAGAATCCACCTCGAATTCACGATGATTGCTTTCCGGAGGGCGTCGGCGGGACCCCAAACACCTCTCGCCGGACGCAGAGTAAAGATTCCGTGATTCTTGACGAGCCAAACCAGTCCCTGGCTGTGCACCGACTTGATTTAGCTTGATTTTCAACCCTTCCAACCCGAGCGACTGCAGGAAATCGGCTGCAATCGTGAGCATCTACATTTGTTAATGATTTTCATACTTTCGGCTAAATTCATCCAGATAATAACCAATCGTACGCATTTTTGCTCTTGGAGCGCTTCATACAAAGATCGCAACCGGCGGTCTTAGTGCACGGGTAGGTATAGGTTCGTCTTGGCGTAAGAGTCCTCAGGTTGATGATAATTATCACTATCAGTCAGGCCTCAACGCCCATGTAATCCATCATGAAGATAATGAGTTCTCAAGTGACGCCCCCAACAAACTCCCGAGGTTTGTGGCGCCTCTTAGTGGGTGGCATGACTTGTACATGTGCAGATTTGCATCCACTGATAACAACGCGACAGTTGGACGCTTGCTGGGGTGAAACCTGTTCCGTCGGCGAATCCGAGAGCTCCTTTGCGAGGGGACAGTTCACACAGCAACCATTAAACGCCTGAATTCAATATTCACCCGATGCCCACTTACCATCTATCGCTGAAGGTGCGTAATCGAATGTATTCTGGGTCGAGATGCAAACAAGATAAATCGCAAGGCATCCGCCCACGATTAACAACTTGGAAGTGCTAGCATCCACCGTCTTGCTTAAAGTTGTCGTCTTTTCCCGGACCCGACCGAGGCGGCCCCGAATTAATAGGCGTCAACTCTGCCAAATGCATCAATGCGATCCCCATGCAAATAGCCAAGAAGCGTACAGGAGGGTTTCGACTGCCGGATTGGCGTTATGGTTCTGAACCTTGCCAACATTAATTGGACGCGTGACGTCATTTCAGATGTTCGCGTGTTCTACTGCGCCTGGCGAGAAACTATGGCCACGTTAAACAATCATCGAGGCTCGACAATTGATAAGGCCTACAATTCTAGATCTACATTCTAGCAACGCATCAAGTGTCCGCATCCCCTGTCTTCAAGGCACCCATGGGAACCAGTGTAAGTTCCAGACGAACGATTAGACGCAACTCCATGGTTACAGGTGCATCTTCGAGAGGCCGTGCTCTCTCCTTGTAATGTCAAGTAACGCAGGTTCTCCCTTTTCTGAGATATCCTAGTCTGGCACAGAAGCTGTTTTCCGTAAGTCTTCGTGTGTGGCTTCCTCAGGACATGTATACCTGTTTAGATGGGATGCTTAGCTCTACGATTGAAATAAAACGAAAGCGCAGGGGGAATTACCGGCCAACAGCGAGGTTGTACGCGTTACTCTGGTTGGTCCTTCTCGCCTTTTGGCTCCGACATCCTCCTGTTGCTCCACCGTCAACAGACCGCGTAGGCCTCTCAAAGGTCATTGGCATATCCTTCTGCCTCTTCATAATCCCTTTCCTGCTGCTACACTCTATCTTTAGGTATCTCAACCGGACCAGCAGTTGATCAACACTGAACGGCATGGGAGGTCGTAACCGTACCGTCGGGAGCTTTTGGTGCAGGTAAGTTACAATTTTGGATCTTTTCACTCTCCGCTCATACCAGAGAGTGATGGGACCAAATTGTCCTACTTCGAGCCATCGTATTGAGAAAATGTTGTCACGATATTCGTCCCGATACGGCTACAAGCTGTAACCTCCGTCCTGACCTGTACTCCAAGTGTGAGGTACCGTTACAGCTCGTAGAGTTGCGGCCTAATTCACTCACGGGTACGATGGAGATTCGCAGACCTTATCTCGTATCTCGTTCGAAGAGTCCCGAAAGTAACGTGCGATCCACTTCTAAAGATTGCGATGCGGTTCTAAAGATATTATCATGTATAGCGAGCATCATATCGTGATCCTCCGAGTCCAAGTCAGTCTCTAACGCTGTTGGGCCCGTTCAAATCGAACATCAACCGAAGTAGGGAGAATCCTACAAGACCTTTATGTGTGATCCCGCTACGAATTAGCGAATCCACGAGGGGGTGCAGCTGTAATGCTAAACCACATAATGGACCATAGATATCCAATGGCGCGGCCGATACGAGAATGTACAGCGAGCCCAACGCATTTAGCGAGGTACATAACTATCTGCTCAAGGGCAATGCCGAAGGGCTGCGGGAGGAAGAAAGGCACTGATTCTCCTAGTCTTCGTGTTCCAAACATCGCATCACCCGCAGAATGGTGGAGTGCCGACGCTACAAATGCGCCACTGACAATTGTTATGGGGGCCCGAAAAGAACCGCGCTGGAGTCCGAAGGCCCTACACGCAGCTTTTCCGTACGCAAGCCCTTGCTACTCAATGACGTGAGAAAGACACGAGACAGATGTGCCGGTGCGCTTACTCGAGTCAAGGTTTGGTGCCACGTTCTCCTGTAACGGCTTTCATTTTAATCAGAGAGAGATGTCGACGCCGCCGCATGCATACCCCCAAAACCCGGCGATGGAGTGTGCGTCCCATATGCTGCCAAAGTTGTCTGGCCAGTAGGCTGGCTCAGTAGCGCCCGAAGCAACTGAGATCGCAGATAACAGGCGCTGACCGAGACGACAACGAATCCTCCTAGTCCAGCAATCCCCCGAGTGATTGGGTCCTGTGATGCCAAGGTTTGGGTCAACGTAGCCGAATAAATGCGAGGGCGATGGGCCATGTAGATTGAGGCAATGTCGAGGAACAGATAACTGCCCAGGGCGCGAATAAGGCGTATTAAGACGAATGTCGTACGCGACTCATTGATTGGCTGCAATTACCTGAGCTGGGAGCAATGTTATTGAAAGACGTTGATAACGAACGTGGTAGCTCCCGATATACCACATACACTGATCTTCACGCATAGGCACCAATATATACGATACCGTAGGGGATATCGGGTAGGGTGTATTTTGTCAGAGCAATGTCGATACTCATGGAGAGGATTGACAAGGAGTAGCAACTGAGAGGAAGTTATCCATTGCCCACCAACGTGCATCCCAACGCGTAGCCGTGCTTGGATCGCATGCCGTAGTTTGGAATGCGACAAACGTCATTCCCGTTAAAGCGACTAAGTATAGCGCCTTCCGACTTATATCTGGGTCCACGCGAGGATGACAGATAGTAGAAGGTTAGGGACTGCCAAGAAGAGAATATTAAATGAAGATTGGTCATTTCTGGGAGAAACGTTCATCTTTTCGAACAATAGGCGAGATGGGTCCTAAGCGTCAACTTGAAGTGTGGAGGTAGAGCGTGTTCGCTTGCGTCGGGTCTCGGAGAGATCCGCCACCTTTCAGACAAATATGCACTGCACCTTCGTGAAGATTTCCAGGCAATCATCATGAAGTAAAGTTCACGGCGATCATCACTTGTTGCCAACATTTGTATCACTTTGAAGCACCGTCGACCACGGCCAGAGCGCGGTAAGCCCACTGCGAGTAAAGAAGACATAGACGGGTTGACGGGTTGTCTTAACCTAAGTATGGGAAGTGAAGTCGACGATATCATTATACACTCACGCCACATATGCGAAGCAACGGACGAACGACAGAGACGGGCACGATATCGTGATGACCAGCTCCGCCACGTATTTGAGAATCTATGAACTCTGAAGCTGTAAACCTAAACCATTGTAGAACCCACAAGTAACCTATCAAGCGTCCAGCGTAAAATCCAGGCCGGATGCCAAGTCGCCACCCAAGGTGCATCACGGCTTGTTCGAACGCAATGCCCGCGCCTGAATAAAGAAAATGTACATGGATTGACCAAATCGGTTCAACCCAAACATCGCGTCCCCTCCACAATGTAGAATGCCTGAAACGATGAATCCAACAATAAGAAGGGTAATATACGCCGGAACCGAGCCCCGTTTGAAACCGAGCGCATGGACGTGGCTTTGCCATAACCCATGACATGCTTCAAGTACATTGAATAAATGCCGGGAGGAACTGAAGAGATGGGCTTACTTACACGAGTAATGTTTTGATGCCATGTGGACCTATACAGAGTTGCATCTCAGATTTTACGACTACAACGGAAGACAAGAAGTACACACCCCCAGAAACGTCGGATTGTGTAGGAATCAAAGACACTGCCAAAGCAATCGGGCCAGTCCTGAGATTCGTGTAGCCCCGTTCCGACCGCAAGAATCGCAACGATGTTGTAGATCATGCTCACGCCGTTCATGGTTATAATCGCGGTCCCCACCACAGTGAAATGCTCGAAAGCGGGGCCTTTGGATACGAAGCTTTGAGACGCGGACGGAGAGAACACCTCCGGAAAGAAGCTGAAGAATATCGACGCGATATCCATGGCCACATAGGAGAACAATACGCGTGAAAGTCGCGTCAATACGAACGACGTTCGCGATCCGGTTGGTGCCGGTGGTACATTCTTGATCTAACAACCAATAAGCCGAGAGCCGTACTGGGTGGAACGACATACAAACCTGGCAGTTCCATCCAATGCCCCGCATGCTTCCTCTCATGCACATGCACCAGAAAACTCGGTACCAGAAGGGGTACTGAGAAGGATGGACCTTGTCCGAACGGTGTCGACAATCCTGGATAGGATTAACAATGAAGAGCAGTTGAAAGCTTGAAAGCCATTGCTCCGCCAGGATGCATCCAGCGATGTAAGTGTGTTTTGCGTCCGTGCTGATGTGGGAGTGGAAGGCCATATAAGTCACCGCTGTGAGTCCAGCAAAGTAGACGGTACGCCAGGTTTTGGACAAATCAGAGGCCTGAATGACCGCCAGCAGTAATCCTGGCAGCCCATACATGGTGACCACATTGAAATGCAACTTTTCGTCGCTGATCTCCATCTTCATTTAGACTCGAGGGCTCTGTACTATGAACAGGTGAGCAGGAGAGCCAGTCTGAGCCACTGAAGGGATTAAGAAAGCGCTGCGGGGCGGCGATGCGTAATAAGTACATTTGTGGATGAAACGTCAAGGCAGACCGATGGTTACCGACCCGACCGCGGATACATCCGAAGGATCCAACGGGACCCGACATGGGCGATCCTCTTGGACTTTCTAGGTACTATGAATCATAGTATGAAAGAGGTTTGAACTGTTGGACAGGGAGGATGCAAAGGCGTACAGTAGGTGTAACAGTCGGAAATTCGCTATCGAATATGAGAAAACACAAGTAACGAGTATAACGATGAGACAACATTATGATACTATGCGTACAATACCACAAACAATGAGCGATAATGGCAACATTACAGTCCAATGGTAAGTATACGAAAGTCCATGACAATACAAGTCCAGTGATTCCAGCACTAAATTATCTACGAGAGCAATTAAAGTCCATATGCAAGCGAGTGTACGTGAGTTCCAAAGAAAAGTAATGCGAAGTGATTCCTGATAGCAGTTCCATAGCGAGTCTGAAAATGATCCGGAAAACAATGAAATGTGCGATAGCCTGCATGGTGATCCAATTTCCTTACAACAGCAATTCATCGTCTTCGATTTCGCCCATCATGTCATCATCTCCTTTGCTTCGTCTCAGCGCGCGCTGTTTGGCCTTTTCGATCTTGCTCGCCCTGGCCTTGCTCATACGAATCGGTGGTGGTTGAACAACGACAACAGGTTCTTCGCACATGATAAGATCTAGCTCGTCGGGACTGTCTTCTTCCTCTGCGTGCATGATAGACAAAGGAAGACTCTGCGAAGCAGTGGAACGAGAAGCTGCGATGCTCCCGCTACGATTGCGAATAATAGGTGCGATGATGCTGCCGCTGCGGGCCCTGCCCGGTGGAGCGATAATGCTACCACTGCGATTCCTGTTTGGAGGGGCGATGATGCTTCCGTTACGAGGACGGCTTGGAGGAGGAGGAGGTCCCATAATGCGGGGAGGCGCGACAATACTGCCACTCCTGGTTCTAGAAGTATTTCCAGGGGCAGCCACGATACTCCCATTTCTAGCTCGAGATCCCACCACCGGTTGCGATGTCACGATGCTGCCGCTGCGCGCGCGCGTCGTGCTAGGGACAATGGTACCACTCCTCGTTCTAGTCGGCGGGGGACCACGAACGCCGTTACCGATAGCAAGAGTTGCACCGCTCTTGATCGTTCCACTTCTCGCGCGACCGATAACAGTGCCGCTGCGCGTACGATTGATGGGTAAGGCGGGCGCTAAGGTAGAGGTGTCATCGCTATCCAGGATGGAGTCTTTATCCTTAAGTCCAGAATCTAGAGAACGAGAGCGCTGAGGGGAAGATGCTAAAGACTTGTTAGAAACGCATATAACCACGGTTGAGAGACTCACGCATGAGAACGAGACTATCGAACAGTTCTTCAAGAACCTGCGGATCGGGAGGAGGAAGCATTTCCACATCGTTGTGCGCCTTTGTCTTCGAGGGAGGAGAGATCAAGGAATCGCTAACCCAGTCCGAGTCATCCATATCTGGCGTTTCATATCCTCCTTCCAACCTGGCTCCAAATATGGATTGCATAGTATCTTCTTCGTCAGACTCAGTATCATATCCAGCATGTTTGGGGGTGCTCTGACGAAGTTTAGGCAAGTCGGCATCGAAGTCGCGCGAATTATAGTCGTAGAGTGACAGCTGACTGGGAGGTCTGTTGAAGTCGACATTGCGGGACGGAGAAAAGAGGTCAAAGTTCAGATGAGTATGAGGAGCGTCAAACGACGGGCGACGAGTGGAAGAGCGTTGGTTCGGCGAAGAAGGCGCTGAAGTGAGAGGCGGTAATGTTGAGAGCGGTCCAAGTAGTCCTCCAAGGATAAGCGGTTCTTTGTTCGCCTGCGTCGTCTTTGATGTCGCGAAATGTCCGTCCTTATCTGGCGACGATTCATACGGGCTGTCTAGCATTGTCGCGGTCTTCTTCTTGCCATACTTCCCGTAGGTCTTCTTGACAGGCTTGATCCTGTTTTCCTTGAGGCGCTGCGATGTGGTAACTGGGAGTGGTGAAAAATCTCTGGGTGTCTCATATACGCCGACAGAGGAAGGCAGCTTATATGCGGTCGCTTCCGATAGCAGCGATGGGTGAGGAGTCTCCAGAGGCAGCCTAGACTTCTTCGCAGGTGCCTCAGTCGTTGACGAAGAGACGGCGCGCTTGAGCTTGAGACGCGAGATCATGATGGCGGGAAGAGAGGTACGACTGACCGATCACATTGGGATTACAGCTGCAGAACCTTCAGTAGACCTTAGATTGCTCTCAAACTCATTTTATGGCTAGGGAATACATTTGAGTAATGGTAAAATTTGCACGAGTACTCGGAAGCTGATTCCGCGACGCGATCTTTCTTTTCCGTGCAGAAAACGCGCTCAAACCCTTGGTCATAATATGATACACTGCGGCCCTCTGGTGCGTATTTGGGCGTTGCCGGTCTTAGCATGTCCGAGATGCAATATATGGAGGCACTGGAATGAAGAAAAGCCATCTGGCGCGAATGCGACTCAGACCGAGCGCATATATGCAGAATGTGAGCATTTGTTCAAAGTGCATTTCTGTACGCGAAATGGTGCCGGCTTTAGGTAGATACAAACAGTGCTTGGAATCCTGCTGTCCAATTTGCCACCGCCTTGAATTGCATGTTGTACACCTTCTTTGGCCGGATGTGCTCGCTGCTGTCCACTTTGTCCTACGGATTTAGGCAAGCGAGTGGGTTGATAGCTGACCATGGAACAAAGTTTTGCATGAGAAGAGCAAAACGCGGGCAGAAACGAAGCAACAACATTTGACTATTGCTTATACATCAGTCGGGAATATCTAAGTTGGAAACGTATTAGCGAGGTTGCAAGGCAAGAGACAGCGTCGCGTGACGCACCCCGCGGATACATGCTCTCATTCATCGCCCAGTAGAAGTAGCCCCGCCTCTCACGCGCAGCCGGGAAAATCTTGACCAGCTCCCTCATTATATCCCGCACCTTCCGCCTGCTCTCGACGTCTTTAGGCCTCGAGTAGTTGTCGAATAACGCAAGCACAATGTCGCACTTACGCGACAAGACAGTGGCCGCCATGAACCTGTGACCATATAGCTTTGTGAAGTGGCTTGCCATGTCCTGGAATCCGAAAAGCAGACCTGCACCTGAGTATTCGGATCCAGGTGGCCCGAGGATCCCCTGTTCCTCAGCGTACGCGACCGCCTCGTCACGCAGCAGACCAATACCAAAGACCAAGCGGGGCGGGTAAAACCCGTAGTCGACGTCTGGATAGTAGGAAAGTGGAATGCGGCGGAAGGGCTCATGCATGAGGATGTATTCGTGCGTGTAAGGCTGAATAAATGTGTCAGTCCCGATAGATGACGCTAAAAGACGACATGTACATCGCTGTCTCCCGGATCATATATGTCTATTTCTTCTGCTTCGTCGTTTGTCGCTTCTTTTTCTTGACAGCGGATTGCAAACCGACAGACGCGTGCTGGTCGCAACGGCATGATGGCGAACTTACAAAATCCGGCGTGTATGACTAGGTTCAAGGCGAAGGCGACAGAATTGCAAACGAGCGCGCAGAACAAGAAAGGATCATCAATGCGCCTACCCGGGTCCCGATCTTGACGCCAATTATGCTAGCCGCGTGTACCTACACCTCTCTCATCTCGTGGACAAGGCCAGTTTGACAGATTGATGTCTGGATGGAAAGGATAGTATTCTTATTGAAAGCACGATTGGAAGATCAGAGAAGGACTACATATATAAGGGAGTACAGTCTTGCGGCTGTCATAGTATCCGCAATGCTCAAGTCCACCTTACTGCTTCTGCGTTCTCACTCTGCATGGCACAGACGCGATGGACCAGTACCGCTGCGTTTGCAAAGGGGAAGCATACGGCTCGAGTAAGACGGTTGCTCTGTACAACCTCACAATGTGGGTCCATCCTCTTGCAACTTCCTTGCCTGACCAACGTCAGGACCTGCTGCAACGAGGCGGCCAGCCCCATGGACAACGACACCTGTTACGTTGTGCACGAAAAGAATATGGATGTTTTCAAGGAATGTTGCAAGGAGGGAACTGTCGGATATCGACACACGGAAAGGAGTTGTTCTCGTGAGCGATAATAAAATGTGGGATCGAGTGTTTGCTGATTTGAATGTATCGCAGGCCACGATTCCAGTTCAAATTCAACAGAAGTGTCTCATTGAATGAGAGTAGCTCAAACAAGGCCGATATTTCGTAGAAGTCTGTAGAATGAACTTAGTGGCGTCGCGCCTTGAATTCAGGATGTTCCGATAACCACCACTTGAAGCATATCATTAATTTACGACTTGGAATATGAAAAGAGGCGACCTTACCTCAACGGTTCGCTTCACAGCCTCATCCATTGAAATCTCGGATGATAATCCAAGGCCGTTCGCGCCTTGGAAATATTACACCGGCGCGCTGCAGTGAACACTAACACCCTAGACCGCGACAACAGGGGTTGCTTTCCCGTGAACCAAGCAACAACCTCGGACACGCAACGGGTATGGCAAGACAATTGGTGGCTCGACTTCATGTCCGACGGCGGTAGCCCACAAGCGGCGTGCCAAGTTCCAGAAAGGCCAAGGCTCGAATAAAGAATGCTTGTCCTGCGACAAGTGCATGTTTAGGATGTGACGAGGAGACACGGTCGGCTGCGAGCAGATGAGCATTCACGATAAACGTTCAGTCAAACAGATTGGTGTCGTTGCCGAGCTGAACCGTGTGCTTTCCTTGAACGAGAATGTTCATCATGGTTCCGACTGCGAGCCGGTCACGGATACTAGTCAAGTGTAAGCAGGACGTTGTGAACAGGTTTATACTCCAGGCTAATGGGAAAGGCACTCTGAGCACGACTTCTCTTGTCGTTTTCGTTCGTCAGGTCCCCAGGGAACACCGCGACTCTTGGGTCGACATCACGGATCACAACGTCGAACGCCTGTTTCTCCTCGTTGGAGCAGCGACTCGATGATGTGCTCCAAGAAATCCACAGCCACCAATAACGAGGTAGGACTCGGCCATGGCGTTAGCAGAAAAACACGGACGGTTTCGAGTCTTGGCTGAGTCGTTTGAATGCCGTTGTTAGACACGTATCCGGAGATCCCGCCCTCGGTTATTACGATTCCGAAAGGTCACTTCGTAGGTCATTTTACAACATGAGAACGCTTGGGAGTACAAGGCAGGGCGCTGAGCTCAATCGATAGGCGCGACATGGACGTCGTGAGAAAGAATATGATGCTGATCGGCGGCATTATGCTTGGATGTCACCTACAGACAGGCGCCTTCAACTCTTCTTGTCTCATAACGGCTTACTACCGTTTAATTTGGAGTGCTTCTTCCCGTAATGATTGGGCTTGACGCCATGCGCCCATGGACGACTCGACGATGAACGATTATCTTTGTATCTCAGCCTGAAGATGAAGGAGACGTTCTTTGGCTTTGGGCCAATATCCTGTATCTGCAGCACGTAAAGTCTCAACGACTTCTCAACCCATGACCAGTTGCATGTCGACTCTCAAGGTATGTCCAACCGGACCAGTTCTTGCATCGACGCGTATGTTGTTCGATTCTCTATCACGGGTGGCAACGCCGGTCCTTAGACCTACCTAGAATCAGATGTGATCCCCGTGGTACCGAAGTCCTGCAGGACTATCCCTAGCCTTATCCACCCACCACGCCCACTGGGCAGCGCAATACATCCCTCGTGGTTCCATTCGTGAATCTCCTTCTGTGAGGTACGTATCTAAACCGAAGTATATCCTATCTCAATACCTCGATCGGTGCAACCTCCCTTCACCCATCCTTCCAATGCTTATTCTCTCCACGCACTAGGTAACTTTGCATTGATATGGTATCATTTGCGAATTCCGCCCCTCTACCGCAGTGAACCCCGAGTCCAAAATGAGCGCATCACCCCCGAAACAGAAATCAAAAAGAGCCGGGTCATTGACCTCGGCTTCACCTTCTACTTCGATAATGCCCAAATCTACGAGGCTAATCCCAGAATCCTCGTCGTCCGCCTCGGCTTCCCCGTCCCTCCCGCGTATTGGCACATCCCAGACCAAACAAAGCTTTAAAACTTCGAATCTAGTCCTCGTCCTCGTCATCATTATCATCGCCTACGCACTTCGCGCATGTCCTCATGAAGCCTTTTCCGGACATCCAATTTGTCGGGAATAGGTCTGTACAAGGACAAAGTCGTCGAACCTTATATCCTGCCTGCGATTCGCCAAGTCCAGGCGAACGACGCGATAAAGTCCTTCGTTGCAAAGACCAAAGACGCTGGCGAAACGTTGTATGATATGGTGCTGTTCCCGACATATGATAAAGTAGTGGTGTCGCTTGTACCGGTGTACAAGCGGAACTACCCAAGGTTCCGTCGTGCGCGCAAGCATATGATTGCGTCGGCGGGGCCGTACGTTCTTCAAGCAAAGGCGTACGGGGAGGCCGCTGTTGCACACTTCCGCCGACTGGAATCGGCTGTCTACCCATTCGTTGCTGATACGATTCTACCTCTACTGCGAGAGGAGTATTCGTATATGGTGGGCCTTCTGAAGCAAGCCAAGGGGATGTTGAAAGGGTAATGAAAAGGCGTTACTGCGGAAGAAGAAAGGGAGATTAAGATCAAAAGACGTTGCAGAAGAAGACGCACGCAGAGTAATCTGAACTGTAGAGTAATCATCATCAATAGCAAGCTTTGCTCTATTCTTGTATATTTCCTGGCGTGAATGGATCTTGGGTGGGAGAGCCTTACATAGGTTGTTACAATGAAATTGAACTCGTTAATGAGTTAAATAACGGTTATGATTGAACGTTTTAAATTTGACCTAACCGGGATTCGAACCCGGGGCGGGCTGTCATATCGAAATTTCCACGTCGACGTCGTCACCGCCACGACTTTGTTCTCACACTTCCCCTCTGACCTCGGACCAGCCTCGGACGCGACTGGATTCGCTTATAACTTGTTGGACGTGGGATAATAGAGCATTTCTCTCTGACACCGTTCATCATTGCTGTCAGTGGTGAGTGTATAATTACACTCAATATTTCTGATTGGTTGTTGACGTGCTCCAAAGGAAGGACGTGATAAGTTATTGGCTTTGAACCGCTTCTGCGTTCAAGTCGGCTACAAAGTGCGTCGTTGACGTTGCCCTCTCGCCCTTTCATCGTTAACAAAATATAGACTACAGATGGTTTTGACCAAAAACCTCAAGACGCCACCGACGATGGGTTCCAGGACGAATTCCACTCAGCCACTACCGAAGAAAAAGTCGAATGGTGCCCTGCGCCCTTCTACATCATCGTCTACAGCCAAGCCTTCCAAACCCACCCCTCCGCCTTCCTCGACCAAACAAACATCCAAGTCCTCCAAGAAATCTGACAAAGGAGCGACACCCTCCCCAAAGACATCACGCTCATTAGCCGACATCGTTCTCCTCTTTTCCCTATTCTTCTTCTCCGTCTATGCAATTCGCGTGTGTCCATCCGACCCATTTTTGGAGGATCCAGTATGCAAAAGTCTAGGTTTCTACAGAGAGACCGTGATAGAGCCGTACGTCATGCCAACTATACGGCGGGTACGCGCACATCCAACTTCGAAGCGCCTCGAGGACATAGCCGTTCCTACCTACCAGCAGGTCGTGGTACCAGCGTACAAGAGAGTAGTGGTACCGGCATACAAGAAAGTGGTGGTGCCAGCGTACCAGAAAGCTGTTCTACCTTCCTACACGAGGATTATACGACCCGTGTACGAGAAGAAAGTGCTCCCATTCTATTCGAGGACCGTTGCACCTTATACGCGTCGGGCCAGCCTCTACCTTGCCAACGCCCAGAATGCCGCTCGGCCGTACGTTCAACGTGCAGAGTCGTATTATGCTAGCGCACTGCCTCACATACAGTCGACATATGCGCGCCTCCAAACAGCGTATGTGGCATCGAAACCCTATGCAAATAAGGCCTACCATACCGCGCGTCCCTACGCACAGGCTGCATGGGATCAGAGTATGATAATAGCGACCAAGGCAGGAAAGCTGTTCGCAGAAGCAAGGAAGACCTACGTGGACCCGCACGTCTTGAAGATGTGGGCAAAGGTTATGGAAGGTGGATCAGCGACGCGTACAGAGGAGCCCGAGCCTTCCCCCATACCAGAAGAAGTGATCGAAACTGCAGAAGTAAAAGCATCGTCAACAACAGAGACCACCACGGAGACTTCAGCGTCTACAGTGTCAGAAACCTCTTCGGACGCTGCCCAGCCAACGGTGGCCACAGTGGAGGAAATCACACCCGTTGCCGCGGAGACGCCTGATCCCGTCGAGGAGTCTGCGACTTCTGCATCTGCCCCTGAGCCGACACCTGACGAGGACCCGCTGGAAGCTGTACCCGAATCAACGGCCGAAGAGACTCCCGCCCCTCCCTCCTTCATCTCCGACGAGCTTGCAGAAGAACTAGCCATCTCTGCTGAGGCTGCGCGAGCAAGTTCCAGCTCCAGCGTCGCTGAACCCAGTTCGACTGGTTTCATTTCGGACGAGCTCCCTGAAGAACTCAGTGTTTCCGCCGAAGCCGCACGAGCGAGTGCCACCAGCGTCCCATCTCCGGTACCGGAAGTTCCTGAAAGCGAGGCCGACATTGACCCCTTCCTCATCGCCCTCGGTCTCACCACCACTTCTTCTACCTTGCAAGCAGAACCTACCGATGTCCCACCTCTCCCTGATGCCGAATCCGAGAAGGAGCGTATCGCCAAGAAGCGTGCCAATCTCAAGGAGCGCCATGAGAAGCACACGCAAGAGATCAAGGACATTGCTGATGACTTGTTCCCCAAGTTGAGGATGAGCTTGATGCAGATCCGGAGTCGCGCGGCAGCTGTGATGTTTGGACAGGCGCGCGAGGAGGAGGAATGGGACTTTGTCTACACCGCTGATGGCAAGAAGATGCATATCGCGAAGGAAGCTGGCCCGGACGGTGTCAAGGCTGAATGTGACGGACTCGTTGGAGGACTGCAGGGATATCTTGAACGGGAGGCGCTGGCAATCAAGAAGTTGACTTCGTCGGGTGAAGAGAGGGAGAAGGAGTTGGAGGCGAAGAAAGAGCGGTTTGAGACCGTTCTTGGTAGAGTGGAAGAGAAGTGGCGTGCGATAACGAATGATGCTCAGGCCCGGGTTGTGCAATGGGTTCGTGGCGTTAGGGAGCAGGAGTTCAAGGAGGTATGTGTATCCCGCGTTTCGTCTGCTCTTGATGCTTATATTTTCATAGTGCCTGTCAGCTTCCGGACAGGTCAAGGCTCGTGCAGAACGTGCTCAGGCTGATTTGGGCCTGGACTACGCATGGCTGGAGGATGTCACCTACTATGACTGGCAGGACTACCACATGCTGATGGGTCTCTACGAGGACTTCCGCGACCAGGTACGTGCACTCTTTTCCATCTGCCCCGCATGCAATCTAATTCTCATCATCACTTACAGGTCAAGGCCCTCCAAGAGAACACGCATCCCCGACCAGTCGGCGATCCGTTAAATATGGCTCTGCCTCGTCTCGAGGAAGATATGAAAGGCGAGGTCGGCGAATGCCACCGTCAAATCCGTGTTCTCAAGAAGAAGGCGGACAACCTCTTCTCCGAAAAGAACGTGCCCTTTGACGAAGGCAAGAAGTGGGAGCGCAAGATTACTCGGATAGGCAAGGAGTTTGAGGAGAAGGATAAACTTGACGGGTTACTGAATGAGAAGGAGCCCGATGTGCCGCTCAAGGCGGACGCCGACGCTTTCATTGGACGTGGGAAAGAGGAGGTGGAAAGCGTTCTCGCTGATATTCCGCTTGAGACTCCTCCGGAAGAGGCTGAACCTACGGTTAGCATACTTCCGATTTCGGATCCCGAGGACGACGAGCGGGCGAGCATACTCCCTGTTGATCCAGTACCAACTCCGGAGGTGATGGATTCACTGCCGTTTGTGGGTCGGGGCAAGGTGGAGGTGGAGGAAGCGCTAACGAGGGAAGAGCGTCTGAGAGAAGAGTTATGATAGGTTGATAGTGGGTGGTTTGTTAATATCAGCTGGTCTATGCCCATCGTTGTTCACTCGAGATGTACAGTGTTATATATCTGGTTGTCATCGCTCACTCTCATTATTTTCCTAGTTTCGCTCATTCTGCTTTGTCGTCTCGTTTGTTTAGCTATAATTTAATTCTCTACCTATATTATCGTTCTGCCAACAAAATGTTTCAAAGCGCAAAGCGAGGTGAATCGTCGAGCAGGTGCCCACTGCTTCTCCTGCGTACGCTCTCATGCGCGTCTGTCACGACTTTTTTCTAACTTGCGTTCATCTAGGTCCACCTATCGGGCGCGCTTGCGATGTGTTTTGCATTGTTGCCACCTCGTCGCGCATCAGTTCCAGCAAATCTGAACTCGCTGGCATGCTGTTCTGCTCCCTCCAGTCAGCAGTAATGAGTTACGGTCACCATATCCAGAATTGCGGTGTAATTGTGACCGACACATCCAGAATAAGTTTATACATTTGTCTTTATGGACGTGCACGTTCTAGTGATCAGATATAACATTTTCGGATACCATCTGTAAGTTATTTTGCAAAAGACAATAAGTAGTACTGTTACGAAGACTTGCCCTGAAAACGACCGCGTTAGCTGGAAACAAAAACTAAAGAAAAGCACATACGAATTATTTCTGATGCCACAACACTTCTGCTTTCTTCAATTCATCGAGGAGCTCGCTCCATTACGATATTGTGAGTGAAAACACTTCTCAAGAATGGAGCCAAAGTACTTATTGAGCTCATCATCAACCGTGTCGAATTCTGTGCGCTCATGCCTATTGCGCGCTTGGGACTGTTCATCGTTATGTGGTATGAGATCGGCCATCCAGGGAAAGCGGTTCATCAAAAGCGCATACAGGATGACGCCAAATCCAAAGATGTCAGGATATGTGGGCTTTCGTCCTAGATACACTCTTGGCCAAGCAAAAATGAGAGGGGGACAGGTCGTGAACGAATGCAGATAACCCGGGTTGACAACAGAGTAGGCAAAATCGGCAAGGACGACGTGGAGATCCTCTGTGACAAGGATGTTACGGAAATGAGCATCTGCCCAGACGATCGACTTTGCATGAAGGTGAGCGAGTCCTTCTGCAATTTCGACTGCCCATTGGATGCGACAGGTCAACGGGGGACTCTTCTCAAGGAGATATGTCCATAAATTTCCGAGGGGATGATACTGGAGACTGATATACTCCGAGTCGTCGTAGTCTGCGAGCCCAAGAAATGCCACGATTCGGGGATGAGGGGTGACTGCCTTGTAGACTTCTAACTCGCGTGGCGACACAGGCTTGAGCCACGTACCTAGCAGCAGAACTATTCAGCAAGTGATTCCACATATCCTACTAAAGGACGGACCAGTGTCTGGATCGGGGAACCCAGGATCAAGTTCAGGAAACTGCTCCTCTTCGGAATCAACCGCGGCGTTTAAGGCAGCCCGGTCCTCGTCGGACATGAAGAAGATCTGTGAATTCGAC
Organism: Hymenopellis radicata; assembly: GCA_015501595.1. Taxonomy (NCBI): domain Eukaryota; kingdom Fungi; phylum Basidiomycota; class Agaricomycetes; order Agaricales; family Physalacriaceae; genus Hymenopellis; species Hymenopellis radicata. The sequence continues at coordinate 4,897 of JADNRX010000317.1, read as the reverse complement.
ATGGAGGTTGAGGATGAAGAGACTCATTGGCTGCTTCTTGCTTCGTCGCGCGCCTATTGGTGAGTCACTGTTGCCAGTGTTGGGACTCACTCTCACGCTAGCCTGGCAAGCCCGGCTCGTATACTATTACTACGTTACCTTCGTATAGACTCTAGGAGTAAAACGTGTACATCGAACGTCTCCGCTGCTGTTGTGCCTCCCTCCATCATATCCGACGAGCTTGCAGAAGAACTAGCAATCTCTGCTGAGGCTGCGCGCGCAAGTTCCAGCTCCAGCAGTGTCGCTGAACCCAGTTCGACTGTTTCATTTCGGACGAGCTCGCTGAAGAACTTAGTGTTTCCGCCGAAGCCGCACGAGCGAGTGCCACCAGCGTCCCATCTCCGGTACCGGAAGATACTCCTGAAAGCGAGGCGACATTGACGCCTTCCTTCTCGCCCTCGGTCTCACCACCGCTTCTTCTACCTTGCAAGCAGAACCTACCGATGTTCCACCTCTCCCTGATGCCGAATCCGAGAAGGAGCGTATCGCCAAGAAGCGTGCCAATCTCAAGGAGCGCCACGAGAAGCACACGCAAGAGATCAAGGACATTGCTGATGACTTGTTCCCCAAAAAGATGCATATCGCGAAGGAAGCTGGCCCGGACGGTAAGGCTGAATGCGACGGACTCGTTGGAGGACTGCAGGATATCTTGAACGGGAAGCGCTGGCAAGCAAGAAATTGACTTCGTCGGGCGAAGAGAGGGAGAAGGAGTTGGAGGCGAAGAAAGAGCGGTTTGAGACCGTTCTTGGTAGTGGAAGAGAAGTGGTGTGCGATAACGAATGATGCTCAGGCCCGATTTGCAATGGGTTTGTGGCATTACATATTTAGGGAGCAGGAGTTCAAAGGAGGTTAATGAGTAGAGTATCCCGCGTTTCTTCTGCTCTCGATGCTCATATATTTTGCAAACGACAATCAGTAGTACTGGTGCGAAGACTTGCCGTGAAAGCACATACTAGTTATTTTCCTGATGCCACATCGCTTCTGCTTTCTTCACTTCACCGAGGAGTACGATAAAGTGGTTGGGAAAAACACTTGTTGAGAATTGAGCCAAAGTACTTGTTGAGCTCATCATCAACCGTGTCGAATTCTTGACGTACATGCTTATTGTACGCCTCGGTCTGTAAATCCATATTTGGTAAGAGTCGGCCATCCAGGGAAAGCGGTTCATCAAAAGCGCATAAAGGATGACGCCAAATCCAAATATGTCAGGATACGTGGGCTTCAATCCCCGATATCCGTGTGGACAAGCAAAAATGGGAGGGGGAGTGGTCGTGAACCAATGGAAATAAGGCGGGTTGACAGCAGAGAAGGCGAAATCAGCAAGGACGACGTGAAGATCCTCTGTGACAAGGATGTTACGCAAATGGGCATCTGCCCAGACGATCGACTTTGCATGAAGGTGAGCGAGTCCTTCTGCAATCTCGACTGCCCATTGGATGCGACGGGTCAACGGAGGGCTCTTCTCAAGGATATATGTCCACAAGTCGCCGAGGGGATGATACTGGAGGCTGATATAACCGTCGTAGTCTGCGAGCCCAAGAAATGCTACGATTCGGGGATGAGGGGTGACTGCCTTGTAGACTTCCAACTCGCGTGGTGACACAGGCTTGAGCCACGTACCTAGCAGGAGAGCTACTCAGCAAGTGAGTAGCCACATATCGTAGGAAAGGACTGACCAGTGTCTGGATCGAAGAACCCAGGGTCAAGATCAGGAAACTTATCCTTGACTTGGAAGGCCATCGACAAAAGGGCGGCCCGCTGCCCAGCCAAATCCTCGGCCAAGTTCTGTGAATCCGACATGCAGGTTGAGGATGAAGAGACGATGAAGAGACTCATTGGCTGCTTCTTGCTTCGTCGCGTGCCTATTGGTGAGTCACTGTTGGGACTCACTCTCACGCTAGCCTGGCAAGCCTGGCTCGTATACTATTACTACGTTACCTTTGTATAGACTCTGGGAGTAAAGCGTGTACATCGAACGTCTCCACTGCGTTGTGAGCCATAGACAGCAGAAGGCTTAAGTCGTCAGCCTCTCGTTGACGTCTGAGTCTATGGTGCAAACGGCTTAGTCACCTACTATTTTGCACAGGCGCCAATCTCAGATTGACCCAAAAAGCGTGATGTTACGGGCAGTGACCCCAGCCAAAAAGCGTCACACGCCAATCTGTCCGAACGGCCCGAGAAAAAAACTCCCTCAGTTTTGACTTAATTAAAAATTCCTTCTGTGGGTTTGTTCTCCTTGCCAATTAGAGCATTTTGCATAGAACAACTAAGAATTTGACCCTGAACTGAGTCGGCAATTCAGCCGGCAAGGTATTGTCACAAATAGTAGGTGACTAGGCCGTTTGCACCATAGGCTTGTTGATACGCCTGCCGCTGCAATGCCGGCGGCCGCTCTACGTCATCATCTTCATAAGCTTTCCCCGAATTCCCGGGGCTGCCCTGATGCCAAAGCTGCTGTGGTTCGCCGTTCACCATCACCATGAAGAGCGAATCGGCCCCTTCAACGTCTCACGGAACTTCTACCTTCCTTTCTCTACCTACCGAGCTCCTCGAAAACATCATCCTCTTATCGACCCTTCCTCCTCAGAACGGGCCGCGTTCCATAACAGCGATGGCTCAGACGTGCCATCTAGTGCGGTCGCTCATCTACAACACCGTAGACTCGCATCTATGGAGGGAGATATTCCTGGCTACCTTCGACGATCCTAGAGCGTTCGCGACCAAACTCGGCTTAGCCGACCATACTCCTCACGACTGGGAGGCTGAATACAAAGATCGCATGGGTACACCAGGCGTACTTGCATTGGTGTCGGCCACATTAGACGCGCCTCCGAATCCACCTTACGAGCACATCGAAACCGATGGACACGTTCCGCTTCCTCGACCACAGAGGACTGCTGCATGTGCGAACTCTGTTTGGATCGACTCTGTTTTCATTCGCGATAACCCCTTGCTTGAAGCGCAATACAGGAGTAGTCCAAGGCTTCAATGGCTTTACGGCCCGCGTTACATGGAGGAAAACTCGCGTCGCCTTGCGAAAGTTATCGTATATGACATGCGATACTTGACCCCGAATAGATGCTGGGGTCCGTTCATGCCCTTAGAGGAAGAGGAAGAGATTACTCCGAATCCTGCTGCTGCTCTCGAGATATACGGCATCCGCCTGCAGCCTTCTGACTTGGACGTCGACGATATTGACGATTCTGACTACGTCGCCTCTGACACTGAGAGCAACACTGATGTTCAAGGTGATGATAATGAAGACGGTTCAGTCATCGTACCGCCGGGTATACATCCATTACTCCTACTCCAACATCTTCAGCCCGGACCAGAAGGTCCCACAGGCGCTGTTTATCCCACTTTCCCGCACAATATAGTCCCAGACTATACTTGGTTAGCCGCTGCACGATTGCTCATCGAAGAGAATATAACCGAGCGCGCGTTCGTTGTATTTCCAGAGCCCAACGATGAGAGGCAGTTTTTGGCAGAGCTCAAAGCACTTCGAGGCCTGGAAGTGCTACGTATGGGTGGAGCTCCTGGATACTGGGAGGGAGCGACTAAATGGAACAACGTCACCGGAGAGGATAGTAAAGAGAAAGATGACGGATGGGACTGGGCAGGCGTTGAAGGAGAGTACAGGTATAATCTCCTTCTTACTAACGCCGCACGTTTCTGACTTCTTGACTAGAAGAGTAGTATGTTGGATGGATTACCGACAGCTGCTGCGTAGGTTGCTTCCAGTTTATCAGAATTAACTCTAACACCATATGTAGTACACAATTTGCAAGGTCCTGCGGCCGCTTCTTCCGCGGCAGCGCGCTACAGTCGTGAAACGATACGCGTCTTCCCCATGCATCTACATGTCTCCGGATATCTTCCGCCTCCTGATGCGCCTCCCGACTTTGACAAACTGAGTCCCCAAGACCAGTTAGTGTATATACTTCCTATCATCGAGGTGGAGGGCAATAGCACTGGAAGTGATATGGACGAAGCTGCCGAGCGACGGATATGGGGTACTGTGAGATTGATTGGAGGCGGCATCGTTCGATGGACTCTTGTAAGTTGAGCTATGAAAGTTGTTCTTTCGTTGTAGTAACGCTCTCTTTACAGACCTCAGCTGAGCCGGATACAGATGATCCCGAGTGGATCACGGAAAGTGTGCAGATGGGCCAAGCAGGTAGCGCTATGGGATTCATGGGCCTTTGGACTGGCGCATTGCACGAGAAGACTGATCCTGTCGGACCTTGTTGGGCTTGGAAGGTTAATTAGTGGATGGCGAAAGGGATTTTTCGTATTGCACCAGGACCAGGTGCTATGCTTAAATGTTAAGCTCGATCTTATATGATTATTCATTCAGGTGTCTCCGTGCCATTCATCGTCGTCATCCAACTACACCAACACCTGTACTGTCGCTCAACATGCTTTCCAAATTCGCAGTGTCGTCAAGCCTGTGTGACATATAATCAGCATCTGAACGCCAGGGACGATGTAAACTCAACTTGTAGCCGTACGAATCCTCGTGTAGGAGTCCATGAAAACATTGTTTTGTTCCACGTCGTCATCGGAATCCAAGTCGGTCACGATTGCCAGAGTGATGTTGGAGAAGATGTTGCTTTCGACGAGGACATGGGCGCCCATGCGGGAGGTTGGGATGTTGGTGAAGAAGCTGTTGTAGATGTGACCCGTTCCGAAGCGAAGATAGGGCAGGCGAGAAAAGCTTTTAACACGAAGGTTCCGTCTCGTCAAGTGTTAATAGTCTCGTCAAGTGTTAATAGACTTACAGGTTCACGCGAAGATGGCCCGTGTCTTCGTTTGCGTTGTTGCCACTGTGGCGTACGAGCGATCCCTGCATGATTGT